>VSMD01087520.1:0-29464 GCA_008750895.1 Mirza zaza
TCAGGCTCTCGGAGCTCCGTGGGGCCCGGCCTGTGCGTGGGGTCTCTGGGCTTCATGGCGGGTGGTCCAGGTGGCTGGAGCCTTAACCCCGGGGGCAGGGCCCGCGGTAGCCTGATGGGTGATGCAAAAGGCCTGCAGGCTCGTCCGGGCTCTTCTTTTGCCCAAAGGGAAATGAGCGATTCCAGGAGAGCATCGCTCACGGGAGACCTCCCAGGACCTTACACGAGAGAGATGAGAATTTTAACTTTGTCCCCAGAATATTCTGCTAAAAAGCAATGCGAGGATGAGTACGGGATCTTTGTGCACTGAGTTTGTATCTCTCTGCTTTGCGCTCCGCCCCTCCCGTGCGTCTTGGCTCCTAATAGGCCTCCTTCGTTGAACAAGCACCGAGTGTTTTTTGAGTACCTCCCTGCGCGCGAATACCTGCAGGGTTGATTTCTTAAAGCAGAATTTCTGGGACAAAAATGTGAAAATGTGCCTCTTCCTCGTGGCCACAGCGTGAAGGTGTCTCGAGGGAGGGACACAAGTGGGAAGGTGGTCTTCGCCCTGGAAAATGTCATGCTGTTTGCAAGAGTCTCACACACTCCGAAGATGGAGCTCTCTGTCTTCCCTCCTAACCTGCAAAACAGTTTCCTCCCCCCCCCCCCATAGCTCATGTCCTTTCTCTCCACTAGTTGTCAGTATTTCATCCAGGCTTCTTGGCTTTTTTTTTTTTTTTTTTACTTAAAAACAATTTATTTTTGAATAAGCATCATATACTCTAGAATAAAATGCAAAGGGTACCATGACAGTGGACTCTCCCTCACACCTCTGGCCCTTCACCCAGTTGTTTCCCCCCCAGACAAAACCCCTGTTCTCAGTTCTGGGGGATCCTTCCAGAAAATTCCACACATTCACAAGAAAAAATGCATGGATTTTCTCTTCTGTCACTTAACATAAAATGGTGGCATATAAAACATGCCCTGCATCTTGCTTTTTCCATTTGACAACGGATGGTGGAGCTGACACTTTTTTTTTTCGTTCAGCCGCGCACCGCTCCACCTCAAGGTCGTCCTTGTACTGAAGGGCACAGAGGTGGCTGTCACGGGCAGTGCTGTTGTGGATGATCTTGTGGCTGAGTCACTTGTCCATGTACAAACGTAGGCTGATGCGATCTGTAAAAGGGCCCCCAGAGCGGTCCACGGCCAAAAGGGGCGTTGCAGGTGTGATTGCAGTTACGGATCTCAAAATAGTAAGATTGCCCTGGATTGTCTGCGTATGGCAGACTAATAGTTCCCCGAATGTTTACATTCTGGTCCCAGAACCTACGGTGACACTCGCATGTGGCAAAAGGGACTTTGCAGACGGGATTATCTCAAGGACTTTGAGAAGGGGAGATGATCCTGGATTGTCCAGATGGGTCCCCTGTGAGCACAAAGGTCCCTAAAAGAGGGACGCAGGAGGGTCAGAGGAGAAGATGACATGATGACCAGACCATGGAGTGGTCACTTTAATATGGGGAAGGAGCCATGAGCCCATGAGTGCGGGAAGCTTCTAGAATCTGGAAAGGGCAGGGAAACACATTCTCTCCTCGGACCCTGCAGAAGGAACCGGCCCTGCCAAACACCTTGACTTTGGCCCAGTGACACCTGCGCTGGACTTCTGACCTCCAGAACGCCACGAGAACAGGTTTGTGGTGTCGTAAGTCACCGAGTTTGTGCTGACTCAGTACGGCAGCTCCAGGAAACGAATACACCCAATTTGTCTCAAAAGCAGAGAACTTTCTCTGGTCTGCTTGGGGGCAGAAAGAAGAGATAGAAGGGGGTATTCAAGATGTGAGAGGGACCCCAGGGACCCGACACCTCGTTGTTGGAATGGGCAGGTGGAAATAATGGGAACTCAGCAGCTTCTAGGAGCACAGACCAAAACTCAGCTTCGGGAAGGAACTGAATTCAGCCAGCAGCCTCAACGAGCTTGGAAGAGCATTGGTTTCCAGAGCCCTGCCACAGGTTAATCTTGGCTTTGCCAGGCTGGCTAAGCAAGGCACTCAGCCGGGCAGTACCTTGACTTCTGACCTATGGAACTGTAACATAATAAATGTTGCTTTAAACGGCTAAATTTATCAGCTTAAAGCAACACCTATGCATTCTGGTAATGTATTATGGCAGCAATAAAAAATTAATACAAGTAAATTTCTAAGAGTGGTATGTCTTCTAGGAGTGGGTCAAACGTTAAGTGCACGTTATGTTTCAGCAGTTGCTGGATTTCTTCCTTAAACATTGTGCTAATTTCTGCTCCTATAATAGTAGATGTACATTCGTATTTCCCTACGTCAGCCAAAATCCTGTTTTGTCACAATGTTTTATCTTTATCAATGGGTAGATGAACAGAATATCTCCTGGTAGTTTGTGAAAATAATCTTATCGGAGTACAACTGATATACAATGAACTGTACATATTTGAAGTATAGAATCTGATCAGTGTTGACGTGTGTTTATACCCATGAAACTATCACCACAATTAGGAGAGTGAGCATGTATGATCCCAAAAGCTTTCCTCCTTGGGATCCTGCCTTTCCTACCTCCCCAGGCAACCCCCGATCTGCTATCACTATAGATTAGCTTGCATTTTCTAGAATTTCATATAAATGGGGTCATACAGAAGGTATTCTTTCTTCCTGATGTCTTTCACTCAGAACTATTGTGAGGTTCATCATGTTGTGAGTAGCAGTGGTTCGTTCTTCTTTATTGCTGAGTAGTATTCCATTGTGTGGATGTAGCACGATTTGTCCATTCACCTATCAGTGGACATTTGTTTTTTTTCCAGTTTTGAGCTGTTACAAACAAAACTGCAGTGAATATTCATGGCAAGTCTATGTGGTCATATGTTTTCTGTTCTTGGCTAAGTGTCTCAGAGTGGAGTAGCCAGGTGACAGGGTAGGTGTGTGTTGTTTAACTTTAAAGCTACAGTTGCTACTTTTAATTTACATTTCTTTTTTGCCTGAGGTTGAGCTTCTGAGTATGATGAAAATCTGTTTGTGTGTCCTTCCCTGTGGACAGGGTGTTCTCATATACTTTGTCCATAATTTTTTTTTTGAGACAAGGTTTTGCTCCGTCGCCCAGACTGGAGCGCCATGGCCTGATCAGAGCTCATTGTGACCCCAAATTCCTAGGCCCAAGCGATCCTCCCACCTTAGCTTCCTGAGTAGCTGGGACTACAGGCACGTACCGCCATACCTGGCTAATTTTTAAAAATTTTTCTGTAGAGATGAAATCTCACTATGTTGCCCAGGCTGGTCTCAATCTCCTGGCCTCAAGCGATCCTCCCACCTTGACCTCCCAGAGTGCTGGGGTCACAGGAGTGAGCCACTGCACCCAGACTTTTTAAAAAATAATCTTCCTCCCCAATTCCACGTGGTGCTATTTTTATGCGAAAACTCCTGTGTACTTGCTTCCTTGTTGGCCCCTCCATTCTCCACTTGAACACAATGTGGAGCTGGGAGCCACTTCAATCATTTCTGATCCCTTCATTTTGCCAGTGAGTAAACAAGTCCAGAGAAGTTACGTAACGTTTCTAAGGTCACATAGTAATTGAACAGATAAGCAAAGAGATGAGCCATCACTCCCCTCCACCCGTTTCCCCCATGCTCCTGGCTTTTCCAACCGTACTAATAATCACCAGGGAGCAGGTTTCTCTTACGATCTTTATCTCAAAGGTAAGAGATGCCGCAGTCGTCATTCCTCAAGGCCAAAACCTTAAGTGAAATCTTCTACCGAGGCAGGAAAACACACTGTGCCCCCTGCTGGTTGCATCTTCTCTCTACCCGGGTATGTCTGACCTTCACGCTTTGTCTAGCTCTGCAAAATAGCACTGTCTTTTGGTGGTTTAAAAAGAAAGCTCCTCCAATCTGAAAAGGCTACATGCTGTGTGGTCCCTCCTCTATCACATTCTGGAAAAGGCAAAACCCTGGAGACAGTAAGAAGGTCCGTGGTTGCCAGGGGCTGTGGGAGGGAGGGAGGGAGGACCAGGCAGGGCACAGGGGATTTGTAAGCCTGTGAAGCTGCTGTGAGTGACAGTCACGGTGGAGATGCGTCACCACACATTTGTCGAAACCTGTAGGATGTGTGACGCCAAGGGTGAACCCTAATGTAGAGTTGGGGTGGCTGTGATGCGTCCGTGTAGGTTTATCCAGGGTAACCCCAGTACCACTGTGGCAGGGGTGTTGATGATGAGGAGGAGGTTGTTTGTGCCTGTGTGTGTGTGGGGGGGGCCAGGAGGTAGATGGTGGATCTCTGTACCTTCCTCTTATTTTTGTTGTGAACCTGAAGTTGCTCTAAAAAAACAGTCTTAAAAAATAAAAAGCCACCTTTTTTTTTGTTTTTTTTTTTTTTTGAGATAGAGTCTCGCTTTGTTGCCCAGGCTAGAGTGAGTGCTGTGGCATCAGCCTAGCTCACAGCAACCTCAAACTCCTGGGCTCAAGTGATCCTCCTGCCTCAGCCTCCTGAGTGGCTGGGACTATAGGCATGTGCCACCATGCCCGGCTAATTTTTTCTATATATTTTAGTTGGCCAATTAATTTCTTTCCATTTATAGTAGAGACCGGGTCTCACCCTTGCTCAGGCTGGTTTTGAACTCCTGACCTCCAGCAATCCACCTGCCTCGGCCTCCCAGAGTGCTAGGATTACAGGCGTGAGCCACCGCGCCCGACCAAAAAGCCTTCTTAACTCTGGTAACTCTGAGACCCGAGTGTGAGGGGCCTTACCTCATCCTCCGGCTTAGTTCACGTGGACCGGAAGCCTCGTCCCCAGTCACTGGGGAGCCAGGTCCCACAGGCTCTCTCCAGGGGGATGCGGGACTTCCTTAGTCCTGGTGGCAGGAAGACGAGGTGGGACGCTGGGTCTGTGGCACGTGGCTGGTCTGGGAGGGTCTGACTTTCGCAAGTCCTTGAGTGCCAGCTTCCCATCAAAGCCGCTTAACGGGTTCTGAGCCAGGAACTGTGCAGATAAGACGTGAGGCAGGAGGTGTGGCCCCCTCCTTGGCAGACTCTGGTAGACTGAGGCCATGTAGCCCGGCTAGTCATCGGCATGGCCTCGAGGGAGAGCCTGTGAATCTGCGTTCGTGGCCAGTACCCCTGGGATGTTGCTCTGTTGACTGGAAACCGCCACATCAAAGATGGCAAGGTTTGTGCTCAAGTTCCTAACTTTTTATTTTTGAGATGGAGTCTTGCTCTGTCAAGAGTGTCCAGGCTAGAGTGTCGTGGTGTCATCATAGCTCACAGCAACCTCCAGCTCCTGGGCTCAAGTGATCCTCCTGCCTCGGCCTCCCGAATACGTGGGACTACAGGAGCAGGCCACCACGCACGGCTGATTTTTCTAGTTTTAGTAGAGAGGAGGTCTTGCTCTTGCTCAGGCTGGTCTCGAACTCCTGACCTCAAGTGA
Organism: Mirza zaza; assembly: GCA_008750895.1. Lineage (NCBI taxonomy): Eukaryota > Metazoa > Chordata > Mammalia > Primates > Cheirogaleidae > Mirza > Mirza zaza. Next base: position 5,418 of record VSMD01087520.1, read on the forward strand.
TCCTCCTGCCTCGGCCTCCCAGAGTGCTAAGGTTACTTGTGTGAGCCACCACACCTAGCCAGGTTCCTGACTTCGGATGGTGCCAGAACCCAGGCCCGTGGGCAGAGACTAGCGTCTCTCAGGGGAGAAGATGGAGGAAGAAAGTGATACCCACTGAGCAAGGCTGCCAGAATTTAAACATATTAGGTTATTTTAAGTATGAACTGTCCGATTTCCTTAAGTATTAAGTTTGACTGTTGATATCTCTGACATTTCACGTTGACACTACTTGTTTTTATTGTGGAAGTACATCCTCAGTTTTTCCAATGTACATTTTGGCTTGTGACCATCTTTCAAATTTTTCTTCTTAGAGTAATTTTTGTGAAACCATGGATAAGTCAAAAATTGGTGTTATTTTCAAATATGAATTCCATCATGGAACCAATGCAACACAGCTCGAAATATCAATGAAGTGTTTGGGAAGGATGTGGCTAGTGCATAGTATGTCAATGGTTTGAGAAATTCCATTCTAGTGAATTTTTTATTTCAACATATTATGGGGGTACAAATGTTAAGGTTATGTATACTGCCCATGCCCCGCCTCCCCCCTTGAGTCAGAGCTTCAAGCGTGACCATCCCCCACACGTTGCATTCTAGTGATTTTAATCTTGAAAATGAGCCACGTGGGTGACCTGAGACCAAGGTGGATAATGATGACCTGAAAGCTGTAGTGGAAGCGAATCCATCTCAACCTACATGTGAATTAGCAGCAAGGTTTGACGTTATTATTCCAACAATATGGGACCATTTGAAACAAATGGGCAAAGTAAAGAAGCTGGATAGATGGGTTCCACATGAATTATATGAGCATCAGAAGAGGCATTATCTCAAAGCTTGCCTTTCTTTGCTGTCACAACATAAAAGGGAACCATTTCTATACCCTATTGTTACATATGATGAAAAATGGATTCTTTTTGACAATCGTAAGCATTTGGCACAATGGTTGCATAAAGATAAAGTGCCAAAACACAGTCCAAAACAGAATATTCATCAAATAAAGCTAATGGTGTGTGTTTGGTGGTCTAGTGCTGGTATCATCCACTACAGCTTCATGAAACCTGGTCAGTTAATTACAGCCGATGTCTACTGCAACCAACTGGATGAAATGATGAGGATGCTTGTGTTTAAGCAGCAGAGATTGGTCAATAGAGACAAGCCAATGCTCTTGCAAGACAATAGTCAACCACATGTCCCACAAACAGTGCTACTCAAACTATAGGTACTGAGGCTGGGCGCGGTGGCTCACGCCTGTAATCCTAGCATTTTAGGAGGCCGAGGCGGGCGGATTGCTCAAGGTCAGGAGTTCAAAACCAGCCTGAGCAAGAGCGAGACCCCGTCTCTACTATAAATAGAAAGAAATTAATTGGCCAACAAATATATATAGAAAAAATTAGCCAGGCATGGTGGTGCATGCCTGTAGTCCCAGCTACTCGGGAGGCTGAGGCAGCAGGATTGCTCGAGCCCAGGAGTTTGAGGTTGCTGTGAGCTAGGCTGACGCCACGGCACTCACTCTAGCCTGGGCAACAAAGCGAGACGCTGTCTCAAAAAAAAAAACTACAGATACTGGACCTGGAAACTCTGTCATCCACCATATATTCTCCAGACCTTGCACCAACTGACTACCACTTCTTCCAGGCTTGGGACCACTTCTTGCAAGGAAAAATACTCAATTCTCAACAATTCGTGGAAAACACCATTCACAATTTATTCACCACTGACTTTCTAGGCTTCTTTGCTATTGGCATAAACAAGCTACCGTTAAGATGGCAAAACTGTGTCAGAAGTTTAGGTATATCCTTTGATTAATTGTACTGCTTTTTTGAGATATAATAAACCACACTTTTGATTATAAATCGGACATTTCATATTTAATGACCTAAATAGGACTCTGGAACATGATTGGGTTAAAATCCTTATGAGCTGTGTGACTCTGTGCAAGTGACTTAACCTCTCTGTGTCTTGACTTCCTTGTCTGTACAATGGGATGAGGCTAGTTTCGCCTTGCAAGTTCCCCCCCACACACACAGGGGGAGTTGATTGAATGGTATACAAGGAGGGCTTTGCCCAAAGCCTGGTATAGCTTCCTGACAACATCATCATTATTACCATTATTATCTATTATTATAATTTTTTTTTTTTGAGACAGAGTCTCACTCTGTTGTCCAGGCTAGAGTGAGTGCCGTGGCGTCAGCCTAGCTCACAGCAACCTCAAACTCTTGGGCTCAAGCAATCCTCCTGCCTCAGCCTCCCGAGTAGCTGGGACTACAGGCAGGCGCCACCATGCCTGGCTAATTTTTTCTATATATATTAGTTGGCCAATTAATTTCTTTCTATTTATAGTAGAGACGGGGTCTCGCTCTTGCTCAGGCTGGTTTCAAACTCCTGACCTGGAGCAATCCGCCCACCTCGGCCTCCCAGAGTGCTAGGATTACAGGCATGAGCCACCGCCTGGCCTATTATCTATTCTTTGAGGCCCCAAAGAAATTGCTCCTTCCTAAGCTGCCGCCAGCGATTCCCTGGCACAGTAACTGTTCCCGTCTCTGAGAGAGGCTCTCCTCTGTGTGTTGAAAGTCATCTGCGTGGGCGAGGTCTCCTTTCCTCCCTGAGATGTGAGCTCCTGCAGGCCAGGCCTCTGGGATGCAGGTTTTTTTTTTTTTTTTTTTTTTCTTTTTGAGACAGTCTTACTCTGTTGCCCGGGCTAGAGTGCCGTGGCGCCAGCCTAACTCACAGCAACCTCAAACTCCTGGGCTCAAGCAATCCTCCTGCCTCAGCCTCCCGAGTAGCTGGGACTACAGGCATGCACCACCATGCCCAGCTAATTTTTTTTTCTAAGTATTTTTAGTTGGCCAATTAATTTCTTTCTGTTTTTAGTAGAGACGGGATCTGGCTGTTGCTTAGGCTGGTCTCTAACTCCTGACCTTGAGTGATCCTCCGGCCTCGGCCTCCCAGAGTGCTAGGATTACAGGCATGAGCCACCGCGCCCGGCCTGGGTTGCGGTTTTTCCTCATAGCATTTAGTGGCCACCTGAGGACTCATCGTAGCCCCCAGGCGGTGTGAGCGGAAGGGCCTTTTCAGTCTTCAGCCTTGTGCGTCACGGCCGCTGGGTCCTGCCTTGAAAACGTTTGAGCTGGCGGCAGGGGAGGTGGAATTACTGGTTTCAAAATACGGGCCAAGCCCGAAATGATTGTTTCCATCAAACAGGACATGTCTGCCGGTCAACCGTGTCTTAATTTGGCTCTAAGAAAGTTCTATTCAAAGTCTATCTCACTGTCCGTCAACAGGTAAATGGACGCACAAAATGCGGCCGTCAATCCTCTGCAGTGTCATTGAACTGCACGGGAATGAGGCACTGAGTCTCGCCACCACGCGGTGACCCTGAACGTCACGCGGAGTGGAAGATGCAAAAGGGCACTTGCTGAATGACGCCGTTTGTGGGCGGTGTCCAGGACAGGCAAATTCATAAATCCAGAAAGCGCATCATCGGTGGTGGCTCGGGATGGGTGGGGGGCGGTGAGGAGCGACTGCTGCTGGGTTTGGGGTTTCCTTTTGTGGCAACGAAAAGGCTCTAAGATTGGGCTCAACTGCCCGAAAATAGCAAACTGTCGTGCGCTTTAAATGGGAGCATCGTGTGCTACATTTTACATCTCGCTGAGGTGGTTTATAAGAAGCGTGTTTGCTGTGGGAGGTGCCGTGTTTCCCTGAAAATAAGACCTACCCGTAAAACAAGCCCTAGCGGGATTTCTAAGCATCTGCGCAATAGGAGCCCTACCCCGAAAATAAGCCCTAGTGACGGGCGTGGCTACGCAGCGCATCTGCACACCCCATGCATGTCGTCGCGGAGTGGGAGAGAAGACGAGCAGCCCTTCTCATCTGCCCCATCGTGACAGCTACTGTCCCAGAGGTGACCGGAAAGGTGCGGGCAGCCCCACCAACAAGGTGGGCTCCCCCTGTCAGGTCCCGGCCATCCTGTGCAGCTGCAAGCTGAGGCTTTGAGGGGAAAACAACACATCCCCTGAAAATAAGCCCCAGGGTGTCGTCTTGAGGAAAAATAAATATAAGACCCTGTCTTATTTTCGGGGAAACAGGGTAGGTGCAGATGGGCAGGGGCTCGTGAGCAAAGCCTGCGAATGGCTTACGGAGGTCATAGTCCAGGGGCGTGGCTGCCTGGTGCCTAAAAACCGAAAGGTGCAGGTGGAGGTGGGACCTGGGAGGACACTGAGTAGACCCGGCCTCTCAGATCACTCTCCCCGCCCTCTGGGGAGGTCTCCGCTGCTGAGTCAGCCTCCAGTTTGGCCTCCCTGAAAGGTTAAACCGCAGGACTAGATGGTGGTGACCATTGCACAAGGTCGTGAATGCACACGACGCCACTGAACCATGTACTGCAAAAGGGTTAAAATGGTCGATTTTATGTCCTATATATTATACTGTAATTAAAAAATATCAAACCAAACGGTGTTGCTTTCTGCCCTGAGATCTCTGTTTACAAGGCTTGAAGAGGCAGCTGCTTTTCTTTTTTTTTGCCCATGGGCTGAAAAGGGCTTTTCCCCCTCATTGGTCAGGATCTGCCTCCCTCTCCCGGGTGGGGTGCTGATAATAACTTTACTGGGGGCTTCTGATTGGCTGGGGCTGTGCCCTGGAAGCCCCCCACCCAAGAGTGGGTCGAAGCTGAGTCGGTCCTCTTTGGGAAGAAGGTTCCTTTCAGGGCTACTCTGGAGCGTGGGGCTGGTGGCATGGGTGCCTTCAGCCTGGCCGAGCACCCTGGTCCTGCTCTGGGCGCTGGCTGCAGTGACTTCGGAGAGTAAGTAAAACTGCTGCATTCCTAGCTCTGTCTGGGGTGAAGCAGGTGGCAGCCCAGAGCCACCGGGACAGCGCTTTGTAGCCGGATGCTGTTCACCTGCCTCTCGGCTGCCACCCTTTGCTTTGCATTTCCTGGGGACAGGTGGATCCTCATCTCGCTCTCGTCCTCCACCAGCGTCCTCCGGAAACTGAGACAAAGTGGGGTTTGGGGCGATGCAGAGCCCAGGTCTCAAATCCCCAGCGAGGAACCCCACGGGGGGAGTTAGCGGGTCTCCCCGTTAGGGGGTGGGTGGGGAACACGACGCTGCTCCCTGAGGCAGAGCGATGCTCCAAATGGACTTCCGCTTGTCTGTTTATTGCAGGAGGGTCTCGGGCAGTGCTGTCTCCCCAAATTACAGTGTGAGCCAAATGTAATCTTCATTTTCCTAGTAGCCATGTTTAAAAAGTATAAACAAAAGCAGGCAGAATTGATTTTAGTGACATATTTTACTTAACCCGATATATCTAAAATATCATTAGAAAACATATAATAGAGCATTCATGAAATGTCCCATTCTTCAAAATCCAGTGTGTGTGTATACATGGAGCACATTTCAATTTGGATGCTAAAATTTCAGTGCAAATACTTGGTCTGTTTTTAGATTTCTTAAAATGTAGAGTTGAGAAAGTAGATTCAGATGCTGTGCTAAGTTGTTTCAAACACACGTGAAAGTTTTCCCATAAGCGAATTGTCCGTTTTTCATTTAAATTAATTGAAATGAGATGAAAATTCTCTCTGTAACGCTAGCAACATTTCGGATGCATAAAACAGCCAAACACCGGACCTCGCGGGCAGGACCGTGGGCTCGTGCGCTGGCCGAGTGTCGGCACGCAGCGCCGCTCCGCCGCAGGCGCTGGGCAAGTCACGGCGGCTGGAGAAATGACAGGGACCAGCACTGACATCTGGGAAAGCCGAAACGAGACTGGGTTTCCTTTGCTGGCTGCAGAGATGACACTGATTTCCGTCTGTCTCGGATCTCTCCCTGGGAGAGTGGGTAGGATCTGGTTTGAAAGGGTTGTTACTTCCCAACGTGTCCTATTTTGCCCTCCTTGGCTAATCTATGATGAATCTATCATTGAATGATCTTTGTTTCTCTGAACCTTAAAAAAAAAATAGGTTTTTTGAGTGCTTGAGAAGCGGGAGCGGAAGGGGGTGCAGACCTGATTCGAGCAGGGTGCTCTTGGAACACGCCTCACTTCTGGAGGTCACAGGGGATCAAGCTGGGGGCGTGGCAGTCGGCGGCACAGCGGGAGGTAAAGCGGATGTGTGGAGATCGTGGCCGAGCAAACCAGCGGAGTGCGGAGTTGGCGCACAGTCGAGAGTCTGATGATTGTGCGCACGGATGTTTAGTGGGGTGCCCAGGGTGCAAGTTATCAAAAAGTAGCAGGGCAATCAATTGGGTTGAACGTCTCTGAAATGTGGTTTTATCCATTGATATTCTTCTTTAATGCGGGGAGGGTTCTGTTAGATACGCCAAAGTATTCAGGGGCAAAAAAATCCTGCCAAATGCTCTACCCTGCTCTGTTGTTTCGAAGGGTCTAGGCAAAATGGTATAAAATGCACTCTCCCCACCGGCTTTGGGGGAAGTGATTTGTTTTTCAAGGGAGTAAACTGTCAGCATGTGTGAGGACTGCCAGCTGAGGTGCGGTGGGTGGTTTTGAGGGTGGGAATGGTATGGTTGAAAAGCCATCGTGTGAAAACGGCTGCAGACGGACGCCCGCCTGGCTAAGGCGCAGGAGGGCATGGATGGTGCCAGGTGGCTGGCAGGAAGGACAAGTGAGGCTGACTAAGAGGGGGGCAGGCGTCAGGCGAGTGGCTGGGGGGAGGGAGGGACTCGGCCCCTTCCCAGGAGGCGGCCCTGGGAAGCCCCTGGTAGACAGTGCTCAGTGGCCCGCGGTGGGGGCCCCCTAGCCGGGTGTGTTCACGCCTGGTCGTCCCCTACAGCTTGGATGAGGGGAGGAAGGAAGGCGTCCTGAGACCTACCAGGGGGCAGTGCCAGCTGCCCCCTGACCGCTGCAGCCTCTTGGTCCCGCCTTTGTTCCTTCACTCGCTCTGTCTCCCGTTCATTTGTGATGGTGTAGAGGGTACGGCCGTGGACTCCAGTGCCGGGGTGCCTGGGTTCGAGTCCTGGCTACTACCTAGCTGTGTGCCCCTGGGCAAGTCTCCTCAGGACTCAGTCTTTATCTGTAAAATGGGAATAATAGTAGCACTTATTTCGTGGGATTGTCGGGGATGGCATGAGTTGAATATGTAAATTGTTGGGAGAGTGCCTGCCCGCGGTTAGTGCCATATGAACGTTAATTGTCTCTGTTCAGTCACTCTTGCCAGTCTCCGCTGCGCGCCAGGTGCCTTTCCAGGGACCAGGGGGTGTGATGTTAAATGAGAGAACCAAAATAATTAGACCGCTTATAGGTCTCGCAAGGGTTACGAGGAGAATAAGGTGTTACGGTAGACCGGGCGGATGGGGGACCGACTCTGGACAGGGTGCCCAGGGCGGGCCTTCCTGCGGAGGGACGTTTGTGCGGAGACCTGAAGGGTCCTGGGACGCGGCGGGCAGGCGGAACGGTGCCCAGGCGGGGGAATGGTGTGCGCGAAGGCCTTGAGCTGGAGAGGGGCCGCCAGCGGGCTGCAGGGCGAGGGAGGAGCCGGATGTGGCCAGGGGCAGGCGGAGGCCGGCTCGCCCCACCTGGTCAGGATTTCAGTGTGCGAGTGTGTGTGTGAGTGTGAGCGTGTTTGAGTGTGTGTGTTTGAGTGTGTGTGTGTGTGTGTACATGTGAGTGTGTGTGTATGTGAATGTGTGTGTGAGCGTGTGTGCGTGTGTGTGCGTGCGTGTGTGTGCGTGTGTTTAAGTGTGCGTGTGCACATGTGTGTATGTGAATATATGTGTGTGCATGTGAGTGTGCATGTGCGTGTATGTGTGTGTGCGTGTGTTTGTGAGTGTGTGTATGTGAATGTGAGTGTGCATGTGTGAGTGTGTGCGTGTATGTGTGAGTGTGCGTGAGTGTGAGTGTGCGTGAGTGTGAGAGTGTGTGTGTGTGCGTGTATGTGTGAGTGTGTGTGAGTGTGTGACTGTGTGTGTGTGTGTGCGTGTGTGTGAGTATGTAGTGGGGATTGGGGTGGGGCAGGGAACTGGGGCTCGGTTGAGCAGGGGAGTGATGAGATCTGATTCACGCTTTTAAAAGGCGACTCTGGCTGCCGGGTGGACGGGGAGCAGGAGGCTCCTGCAGCCACCCAGACGGAGGAGATGCGGCCTTGTCTAGAGGGACAGCCGTGGGGTGGAGACAGAGAGGGAGAGGTGGAGACCTGCGTCTGTCCACGGAGTCGGCAGAACCTGCTGACGTGCTGCCCTGGGGAGGTGGCGAGGGCGTGTGGGGCACAGGTCACTGCGGTCGCCAGCTTGGGCAGTGGGGGATGGCGGTGCCCGTGCCCGAGACGGGGGGAGCAGGTTGGCAACGTGGGGGGAGGTCACCTCCAGCCCTCCGAGAGTGGAGAGGGGCGCTATTTCTTCTTGTCCCCTTAGCCCCCTGGAGCCTCAAATGTCCTCTTCCAGGAGCAGGTCGGTGGCCCACGGCGTGAGGCCGTCGCTACCCCTTCTGGCCCTGCCCTGCTGCCGTCTGACGTGAGGTTGCAGGAGCTCCAGAGGCGCCGGCGGGGCAGGCGGCCTCCTGCCCGACTGCGGGCACGCGTGCGGGTTGTCTCTAGGACACCGTGTCACACCCCTGGTGACCAGGAGCCTGAGCTGGCCCTGGGGGGGGTGGCGCTGTGAGAGAAGTGATAGGGACAGCCCCAGAGGGCCTTGCCCACATTCCCAAAGAGCCCAGGTGATGCCATTTGCATCTTGGGGCGGAGTAGGAGAGAGACACTTGGGGGCAGATTATTTGGAAATTGAGAGCGTCTGGGGGACGTGGAGTGTGGTCCTGTCTCGAGTTAATTGACATGAGCATGTTAATTCAGTCACAGGCAAGGGGAGGGGGCATCATTATTGGGCTTCACAGTTGATCCCCTGGCAGGAAGGGGTGGTTAGAGAGCTACGGAGTCTCTGTTCCCTAAATCAGCTTCTCCCCAGAGCACCTACCCTCCCCAAAGCCAATGAGCTGCTATATCTGCTATAAAGGTCAGGTGTTAGCCACCTACCCCCATGGGATGTCCATCAAGGCAGTTGGTGGTGATCACACTGCCGAGGTTTGAATCCCGGCTGTGTGACCTTGGGTAAGTGAGTTAACCTCTCTGAGCCTCAGTTTCCTCCTCTGTAAAATGGAGGAAACAGTTTCTCACTGCAATGTCAGTTAAGAGACTTAAATGAGTTCACAAAGAAGTGGGTCAATGGTTCTCAGTCTGGGTAATTGTCCCCCGCCCCTAGGGAACATTTTGCAAAGTCTGGAGATGTATTTGGTTGTCTTAGTGGGGCTGTGTCACTGGCATCGAGTGGGTAGAGGCCAGGGATGCTGCTAAACCTCCTGACAACACCCAGGGGAAAACACCCACAGCAGAATGATCTGGCCCCAAATATTAATGGTGCCCAGGCTGAGGAGCCTTGATGTGTACAAAGCTCTGGGAAGAGGGTCCAGCCTGTGACACCGCTGGCTAGCGTTTATCGAGCACTTATTGTTACTACTTTTCTCCTTTACCTTCGTGGGGGCAGGCAGCTCAGCGTCCACGTGGAGGGGGTGGTGGGAACAAAGAGGCCTCAACGTTCCAGGTGGGGTTGGGGTCCCAGGGGGTGACAGACTGTCAAGGTGACATTGTTCCCTCCGTCTGCCCTCCAGGGCCAGCTGGGCACCAGATACACCCATGGCTTTGCCCCCCCCCCCGACCAGCCCTAGCCTGCAGGGGGCCCCCGGTGGAGGGCAGTGGCCTCGGCCTCCAAGGCGTGGCTGTCCTTGACGTGGTTGGCCCGTGCCAGATGGCCTTGTGGGTGAGTGTCTTCGGGCAACTGGGAGATCACGTTGACGCTGGGGAGGGCCAAGGGGAAGCCACAGCCCCCCAGATTTCCTATCTGTGTAATGAGCAGAGAGGAGCTTTCTGAGGAATGTCATATTCAGCAAGTGGGGACTTCGGAGAGGGATGAGGGAAAGTGGCGCCGTTTTACGGAAACAGAAACTGCCGTTTTATTCATTTGTGTGCTTTGTTTTTAGCATTTAAGAAACATAGGTAACGTCAAAAGTTGGCAAGGGTATAAAGAACCGGCTCATTTCAAAGATTTGGGGTGAAAATGGAAATTTTATGACACTTTGGGAGGCTGATCAATTAAATATATTTTTAGCGTAAAAAGTGTAAAACTCATTGATCTATGCTGCAAATCAAAAATATGCATAAGAATGAATTTTCACATGCAGAAAAACCTTGTATGGCAACCACCAGAGTAAGAAACAAAATCTAACCCCCGGAACCTCCCTCATATTTCCTCCTGGTCGCTTTCCCCGAGGGTAACCACCTTCTCAGTGTCTGTCGCCATGGATTGGTTTTACCTGTCTTTGAACTTCTCTTTCATGGAATTACACAGGATGTTCTCCTTTGTGTCTGGCTTTTTATTTATTTTTCACCGTGGCAAAATATACATAACATAAAGTTTACTATCGCAACCATTTTGTGTACAAATAGTGGCATTGGGTACATTCACGTTGATGTGTAGCCACCACCACCACCACCATCCCTCTCCAGAACTTTCTCATCATCCTCAACAGACACTCTGTGCCCATCAAACACTAATCTCCTCCTCCTCCCTCCCTTGCAGCCCCTGGTGACCAATATTCTGCTTTCTGTCTCTATGCATTTGCCTATTCTAGTATCTCATGTAAGTGGAATCATGCAACATGTGACCTTTTATGTCTGGCTGCTTTCACCCAGTATGATTTCACAGTTCATTCACGTGCCGGCATGTATCAGAACTTCATGCCTTTTTTTAAAATCTATTTTTTATTTTTAATTGTGGTAAGAAACACATCATACAAAATTTACTCCCTTAACCACTTTATTTTTTTGAAACAGAGTCTCTCTTTGTTGCCCAGGCTAGAGTGAGTGCTGTGGCATCAGCCTAGCTCACAGCAACCTCAGACTCCTGGGCTCTAGCGATCCTCCTGCCTCAGCCTCCCGAGTAGCTGGGACTACAGGCATGCGCCACCATGCCCGGCTAATTTTTTCTATGTATATTAGTTGGCCAGTTAATTTGTTTCTATTTATAGTAGAGACGGGGTCTTGCTCTTGCTCAGGCTGGTTTTGAACTCCTGACTTCGAGCAAGCTGCCTGCCTCGGCCCCCCCAGAGTGCTAGGATTACAGGCGTGAGCCACCACGCCCAGCCTGCAATGAAACATATTTCTGTCGGTACTGTGTAGTCGTACGAATCCCTCATCCAAACTTCCAGAGCCTTTTTGGGCAGAACAAGAATGTTCCAAACGTTTAGCGGGGAGAGGTGGGTACCCGGGTGTCTCCGTTACCCTGGAGACATTCGGTATCCACCACCCGGGACTAGAGTTCCCATGGGAGAAGGGTCTCTCTGCCTTGCCCCCCACACGGGCCCCAGAACTGCTTTGTGGGTGGGGTGCTGGCGAGGTCCTGGGGTGTCTCAGGAGACGTCAGCAACGCAGCGATTTCTGTTTTGGCTCCGAGACTTCCAGGTGGCATCCGTCCTGGGGTCCAAGGCGGCATCCGTCCTGGGGTCCAAGGCGGCATCCGTCCTGGGGTCCAAGGCGGCATCCGTCCTGGGGTCTAAGGCGGCATCCATACTGGGGTCCAAGGTGGAGGTGCTGAAGGAGTCTGGGAGTTTGAGGTAAGACGCCCGGCCTTCGGCTGGGCCTCCCTCCTGGCAGGGCAAGGTGTTGGCCCTGTACCCTCTTCCGATGGCCGCCAGGCCCTGGTGTGCAGGTGAGATCGAGAGGACCTGGTTAGGGTGGCCCCTCTGCAGCACAGGGATGCCCTATTGGAAACTGTTTGAACTTTGGAGTTCAAAGAAGGCTCCATGTTCATGTGTTGACCTTGTCAGACACCGGCCTGTACCACTGACGGAGACCATTTAGAGTTGTCATGGCATAGGAGCCTTGGGTGACTCCGGACAGCCTGAGGTGCCCTCCTCTTACCTGGGGGGGAGGAGCTCACTCTCCTTCCCCTGCCGGTCACTCCCAGCATGTCCAGATGTCCTGTCTGCCAGTCGCCGCTTGGACATCATCCCTGAGTGCATTCTAGAAGACTCTGGCTGACCGGGTTGCAGGGCCCACTGAGGCTGGCCCTCTCCCCTCCCCCATGCTGCAAGAGGGAGGAGAGCCCTGTTCTCTCCCACCCCAAGCTAAGCCCTCTTTTGTGACCCAGCCAAGCCTGCAATTCTCCCTGCGGCTTGATTCCCACGCCTCCCTGACAGAGGCCTGGGAGCCTCAAAGCCCAGGGCGGCCGGGGTGAAGACACCTCCTTCTCGAGGAGTCCTCTTCCTTTTTTATTGCAAACGTATTTGTTAAAAAATAAAGCGTTTGTCCGGGGATAACAGGATGGGGGAAGCTACCGAGGGCAGACAGACTGGCAGAAAGGCGCAGGGAGGAGCTTCTCCAAGGGGACTATTGTCCCCCAGCTCCATCAGAAATGCTAAGTCACTGGACGGGGTTGCCAGTCCCTGAAGGCCAGACTGACACTTGCTGTTCTGGGGGAGGCCGGGCGCTAGCGGTTCCCCCGTCAAGGCCCGAGACCCAGGGGACCTCCTTCGGAAGATGCCCACACTTCTGTTGGAGTCGGAGAGGGAGGGGACACTGACCCCCCCCCCCAGGGGGGTCGACATGGGGACAATGTTCCCCATTGTTCTGTCTTGCTAGCTGCTGGGGTTTGGGAACTTGGCAGTTTCCCTTTCGTCTTGGAGCATCTCTGTCTTTTGCCTCCGGTCCTGTGTGGGTCTCACCACCCAGCAGACACTGGGCACTGCACCTTTCCACCAGGTGGAGGGGGTGGGGGGTGGCACGCTGGCTTCTGGTCCCAGCCCGTCCCCTGACTTGCCGTCACCCTCACAGTAGCTGGGGGATGGGACCTCATTTTCTTGTCTCAACAAAAGAGTCAGTCTCAAGTCACTTTGAGCTCAGGGTTTCGAGGCCAGTGTCGCTGGAGCCAGCCTGCCTGGGTTCCAACGCCAGCCGTGGCCCTTAGCGAGCCACTGAACCACCCTGAGCCTCAGTTTCCTCGTGGGGAATGTGGGTGGGGGGCTGGTAAGTCCCTCCCCGGTGGGATCTGTAGGGGACGGAAAGACTTCCTCCACCCTCTGCTTCGGTGGCGGGGACTAAAAAGAAACTGGCACCAGGAGGAAAGGAGTGCAGACTTGCCGCACGCCCGGGATGGGACGGCGCGGGAGTGGGGGGAGGACCCGGTGCAGGGCGGCCGGGAGCTTCTGCGCCGTCTTCCCGGGCGAGCGGAGGAGGGACGCGGCAAGCTGGAGACCAGTACGTGTTTTAGGGAGCTGAGCGGGCGCTTTGAGGAACAGATGCGAGAAAGGCTAGTTTGGGGCAAGGTTTGGGGGTGGTGTCCACTCCCAGCATCCTCCCCCGTGACTAGAGTCACTCTTCCCAGGTTGCTGGGACTCGCAGAACGCGGTGGAGGACAGCGAGTTCCTTTTGGAGGCACTGTCTGTAGGCAGGTCACAGGAAGCCTGTCCCTGCACTTGCTGTGTCTCGGTGGCTTCAGCTCAGATCAGCCAACACACAGCGTGAGTCGAGTCGGGGTGGCACGTCCGGAGCACCTGCCGCTCTGCCCGCCTGGACTGAGTGGGAGCTTCAGGAGCAGGCGGCTCTGGGAAGCGCAGCCTTTCCGTCCCTTGCACGTGGTGTGCACGCGGGCTTGCTGCCCCAGTGGTGGCGAGGCCAGGGGCAGCTCTGAGCAGAGGAGGCCGCCCAGACCCCAGCTGAGGAGAGGCGCAAGGCTGTTTTGGGGGGCGTGGGGTACCTGGGGGCTGACCTGCAGGACGGCAGGGGTGCTGCGGCCTCTGGCGGAGAGCAGGGGCCTGGGGTGCGGAGGGCCCACCCGACCCCTGCCCGCCGCTCTGCGCCGCCACCCTGGGCTGCAGCCCGCTCCTCCTCGTCCTGCGCGCTGGGCGAGTGGCCCGCCTGTGTCCCCACCGTGCCAGCCTCGCGGGGCGCTCAGCGTGAAGCCGCTGTGCTGAGCCTCCTGCAGGGCCGCCCCGGCACCTGAGACCCTCCACGAGGTGAGGCCTGGAGCTGAGAGAGGGGATGAGGTGGGGGTGGGCAGGGGCCGACTGTCCCCCACCTGTCTGCCTACAGTGGACATCCTGGGCCAGTGTCCCACCACCTACCAGCGCCTCGGGGAGTGGCTACACACAACCAAGGCCCTGGCACGGTGCTTCCTGCGCCAGCCGCGCTCCTCACTGCACTCCCAGCCCCTGCCCAGGGTGGTGGTGAGTGCTGGCCCCAGTGCCTACTCCCCTCGGCCCTGCCCTGCTCCCTGCCAAACTTCTCCTCCAAGGCTCGGCTCTTTTGGCCACGCGGTGGTGGCTCACGCCTGTAATCCTAGCACTCTGGGAATCCAAGGCGGGCAGATTGCTCAAAGTCAGGAGTTCAGAAACCAGCCTGAGCAAGAGCAAGTCCCCGTCTCTACTAAAAATAGAAAGAAATTAATTGGCCAACTGATATATATAGAAAAAATGAGCCGGGCATGGTGGCGCATGCCTGTAGTCCCAGCTACTCGGGAGGCTGAGGCAGGAGGATCGCTTGAGCCCAGGAGATTGAGGTTGCTGTGAGCTAGGCTGATGCCATGGCACTCACTCTAGCCTGGGCAACAAAGTGAGACTCGGTCTCAAAAACAAAACAAAACAAAAAAACCAAAGTTCTCTCTCTTTCCCCTCTAAAGCTCCCCATCCTCCTTTCCTGTTCCCCATTTCTCCCTCCTCCTCCCCTCCTCTAAAGCTGCCCCTCCTTTCCTTCTCCCCCCAAAGCTCCCCTTCCTTCTCTCCTCCCTCCAAAGCTCATCCTCTTGGCCTGCTCCCTTCTCCCCTCTCCTTCCTGCCCCACCCTGGCTCCCTGTCTGTAGAAGGGTAAGAGAGGGTAGTTAATCTTTTTTTTTTTGGAAACAGAGTCTCACTCTGTTGCCCCGGCTAGAGTGAGTGCCATGGCGTCAGCCTAGCTCACAGCAACCTCAATCTCCTGGGCTCAAGCGATCCTCCTGCCTCAGCCTCCTGAGTAGCTGGGACTACAGGCATGTGCCACCATGCCCGGCTAATTTTTTCTATATATATTTTTAGTTGTCCAGATAATTTCTTTCTATCTTTTAGTAGAGATGGGGTCTCGCTCTTACTCATGCTGGTCTTGAACTCCTGAGCTCAAAGGATCCTCCCGCCTCGGCCTCCCAGAGTGCTAGGATTATAGGCGTGAGTCACCACGCCCCCCCCCCGCCCCGCGCCCGGGGCCTCCCCCCCCCCGTGGCCTAATCTTGACACTGTCATCCAAGGCTGGGCCTCTGGGCGCTGAGACAGGCCCACAGGCAATGCTGACTCTGGTCTTTTCCAGCTGAGGTTCGCTGTTCTGCTCCTTGGGGTCACCCTTTGCTGCCCCTAACCTTCCTCACCTTCCACTCACCTAGGCCTGGGCTGCCACCGCCACGGTGCAGGGACAGTGACAGCCAGCAGGGCTGGGTGAAGTGGGGGGAGTCCTCACTGGCGCGGGGGAGGGGTCTGATGCTCTCCTGCGGCCCCCAGCCCCTCCCCTCGGTTCTAGCTGCTGCGGGTTTCAGGGACCTCAGCCGTTCAGACACAGCCGGGTCCTGGCCTGAGGGTCTCCGCGCTTGGTCCCGCAGCCCAGCCTGGCCTCCCGCCTGGCCCGCCTGTAGAGCTTAGGGGCCGGGGCCAAGGGTGACCTCCTGCACGCCGCAGGCCGCTGTCGGAGGGGACGAGCGCTGTGCAGACATGGACCTTCTCCTCACTTGCCCTGCTGCTGAGACGCCCCAGGATCCGGCCCCCACAGGTGACTCCAACCTCCCCCGGGTGGCCGCCATGCTGGCCTGTAGCATAAAGGAGGCCGGGGGGACCCTCAGAGGACCCTCCCAGCCTCCTCCGGCCGGAGGGGCTGAGCACGCCCAGACTTAGACTCCGTTGTGCTGGCCCTGCCTGGTCACCCTAAACCATTTCTGGAAGTGGCTATAGTCAGGAAGGTGAGCCTCTTCTAGAAGCTTCTCCAGTTTCTTTCTGCAGGCTCTAGCTCGGTCTCATCCTTTCTCCCTGGGATGTCCTTAGTGGAGATGGAACCTTCTGGTTCCTGGCTTTTGTGGGAGACTTCACCTTAAATCCAGTGACCCCTCAGTCTGCCTATTTTGGGGGCAAACTGACTCGATTTCCCGGGAGGCCTGAGACAGATCCCACTTGGCTCCCCTGCAGTTTGGCTTGGAAAGCAGCAGGCAAGGCCCATATCTGGGGGTAAAGAGATGTCTCTTTCCTGTTTAGAAACCAGCTATTTTCCTGAATAACGAAACAAGGATGGTTATTCTTACTGCTGACACTTGGGAAGGATTTACAGTGGGCCAGTAACTGCGCCGGGCACTGCGTGTGTATTATTTCATTTAATTCTCATCAGAACCCCATCACGAAGGTACTAATTACGTTGTTCAGATAAGGAAACTGGCTCAGAGAGGTCAAATGACTTGTCCAAGGCCACACAGCGAGGGAGACGCAGGGCTGGGACTTGAACTCCTGCAATGCAGTCTCCCCGACAGCCCCGGCTGGTCCTGCCTGCCGTGGGGGACACCTCGCCGCACGGCCTGAGGGGAACCCCGTATATGGGGCCTCGGGGCTTCCCCAAATTCCCTGGCTCCATGAACGACTTCTGGGTTCCCAGGGGGAGGTCCCCCCACCCTCAGCTGCCAGAAATGGCAGAACCTGGAAACGACAGGCTTGTCGGGACCCAGTGGCGTCCCATGGAATCGGATGAGATGTTTGTCTTTCTCGTTTTTTCTTTTTAATAGCTTTCTTTATTGAGAGAGAATTCACAGGCCTTATGGCTCACTGCTTACAACGCGGCGGCTTCTAGCATGTTCCCATAGTTATGCAACCATCACCACGATTGACTGTAGAACGTTCCCATCGGCCTGAAAAGAAACCCGGGACCCGTTAGCTGTCACCCCCATCCTCATCCTCCCATTCCCCCAGCCCCTGGCGACCTCTTGCCGGCTTTCCCCTCTGTGGATTTGCCCTTTCTGGACGTTTCACAGACATGACGTCGCAGGGCGTGACCTTTGTGTCTGGCTTCCTTCCCTCAGCACAGTGTTTGCAAGGTTCATCCGTGTCGTAGCACGAAGCAGAATTTCTTTTTTATTGCTGAATCATATTCCATTGTATTGATGAGCTGTTTTTTTTTTTTTTTTTTTAATGCTTTCTCTGTCATTCTCAAGAGGCTTTTAGAGTCAGAACTGGATTCCAATTCTGACTCTGTGTTGTGTGACTTGGGTCCCTGGCTTGTCTCTGTGCCTTAGTTTCCTTAGTTGTGGATATTTGGGTACACGGGCCCTACAGAGGGGTGGGGGTGGTTGATGCCTTTAGCTGAGGACCTGCCTTGGTCCTGCCCTCCCTGGGGGCTGTCCGTGGGATGGAACGGCCTGGCTCCTGCCTCCTGGGGGCGAATCCGCCCAGGCCCGGAGACCCTCGGCGGCATGTCAGGAGCGTGCGCGCTCACGCCGGCCGCAGGCGCCTGTCCGAGCGCCTGTTTCGTGCCGGGCGCTGCCTGGGCTCCGGGGAGGGGCCAGCCGGACCCCAGTGGCTGGTGTTTTCCTGGGAGAGAGAAACCACCAGCAGGCCCAACACAGACAAAGGTGGTCTGAGACGCTCACAGGTGTCAGGGATGAAATGAACAGCGTGTGCGGCCAGTGGTGTAGATGGGAGGGTCGGGGGCCTCTAAGGAAGCAGCTTTCTTGCTGAAGGAGGAGAAGGGGCCGGCTGTGGGAAGATGTGGGGAAAGGGCATCCAGGGAGGAACAGGGAGTGCAAAGGCCCTGGGGCAGGAAAGAGCCCCGGGTGTCCCACGCACCTGCTGGGGTGCAGAAGGTCTAAGGAACAGGTGGGTGGATGTGTGCCGCTGTGTGGAGTCAGACAGACAGACACACACACACACACTCTCACATACACAGCGCCCAGACAGCAGACTGCGGTGGCCGGCATCTGCATCTAGAAGAGACAACGCCCTGGAGCTGAGGGAGGTGTGCACTGGGGATTCAAGGAGGGTCTCGGCCGGCGTGGGCAGCAGAGCGGGGGCGGGAAAGGCTGACGCCGTGGCTGTGAGCAGCGCAGTGCAGAGGGCCGTCTCTGTAGTCGCCACGTGCGTTAGGAAGCGGCTGCAGGGCTGAATGCACGAGAGATCGAGATGACACGTGACATGGTACAAAAGGACATAGTTAAAAATGAGACCCCTCTCATCTCCCAGACCCCTGACCCTTGCCCAGAGGCCGGCCCGTCCCTGGCGTGTAGCGTGTTCTTCCCGGCGCACCCTGCGTGCTCGCAGACGTGAGATCCGTGCGTCTGGGCCGTCTGTTCCTATTTTTACGCCGCATTCTGCATCTCGCTCTGGCCACTCAGCAGCTTGGAGAGTTTTCCACGGCAGGGTGCGTCCAGCTGCCCGCGTCTGTTAGGGGGCTCGGTGTGGAGCGTGCGGGCCATGTGGACTTGGCCGTCCCCACTGGCGGGTACACGGGCGTTTCCCACCTTTGGCTGCTGGCAGTCATGCCATCGTGATCTCCCCTGTATGTGCCACTCTCGCCTGCTGCCCGAAACACGGGGCAGGGGCTGGGGCGGCTCCGGGGGGCCTTCTGGCTCAGCCTGGCATGTCCCTGTGTGGCCGTCCCATCCAGCCCTTCCCATCTCAGACCCAGATGGCGGAGACAGCTGGGATGGAACCCGAGCAGCCTGCTGTACGAGTAGGAGGAGAGGGTGTCCCAGGCTGCGGTGGCCACAGCGGTGGCATTAGTGAGGAGGCTGTGCCTGGCTCAGACCACGAGCTCTGAGGTTAAGTGGCTTCTGCAGCCCCAGGCCAGAGTCTTCCCTGAGACCGAGTTCCTGGGACACCCTCCTCTCCCTGCTCATGTTCCTTATGGCCCAGCCTCCTAGATGTTTAGTGTCAGGGCTGCTACGTATGCTTGGGCAGGTTGTGCGTGGCACAGTTGTGCCTGGTTGCAAAAACAAAGAGGAAGTCTAGATGATGTGTGCCGAAACAGCGCCCCAATCCAGGTTGGATACGAGCAGAGAGGAAGACTTTTTCTCATGTCGATAAGCTAAGGGCCTTGCTTTTATTCTCTAATTTAATCCTATTAGTAAAATTCTTATCATTGTGCCCGTTTCGTAGAAGAGGAAACTGAGGCTTGCAGAGTTTAGGAAATGTGCTCAAAGCCACCCAGCTAGTAAGTGACAGAGTTGGAGCATGAGCCCAGCAGCCCAGCCCGCAGCAGGGTTTCTCACCCTGGGTACTGCTGACACCTCCGGCCAGATCATGCTTCCTTGCAGGGCTGTCCTGTGCCTTGGAGGATGTTTAGCGGCATCTCTGGTCTCTACCCACTAGATGCCAGCATCACCCCCATCCGCACTGGTCACAGCCAGATGTCCCTGGGGAGCACAGTTGTCCCCGGTTGAGAACCACTGCTCTGTGGCCTGTGCTTAACCATTGCCCTGCCAGGCCTCGTGAACTGGTGGGAAGACAGGCCCCCTCCCTCTTGTCACCACTCCCCGACCCACAGACAAGATGTTCCCCCTGGCGGAGGTGGCTCGGGGCAAGGCGTGCTGTATCTCCCCTCCCGGATTCTGGCTATGCCAGCCCCAGAGGGCATGCGTGGCTGCCCTATGGCACTAAAAAGGAAATTATACCCACCAGGGAGGTCCCCTGGGCTGGAGGGGTGAATAGCTAAGGGCTCTGTTCCTGAAAATGGCTTTCCAGGGACACATCAGTGCACACCAAGGGGCTCCCAGGCCCCCTGGGGCTACCAGTTGCCAGGGAGACGGACCTCTCGGGCTTCAGCTTGAAGGGCCTCTGCCCCTCCCTGTCGCCGGTGGGCAGGAGACGAGGTTTGTTTTTCAGTCCGGAAACAAAACCCCAGGACTCAGTGCTCAAAGGGGAGCAAATCCCCAGCCTGGCCCTCTGCACAGGGCCCCGGAGTTTCCACGCGGGGGGGCAGCGGGTGGGGACGTCCCAGGGAGCGAGGGAGGAGACAAGTGAGCATGCCCCCCCCCCCCAGAACTGATGGGTAGATTTCCAGGAACCCTGCAGGCTGGTGGCTAAAATGTTGCCATTATCACGCATCAAGACGTCTCAACTTGGTTGATTAAGGGATACAAAGACACACTTAGCAGAAATTAGACCGGATAGATCTGCAGGGTGATTATAGTTAACATGAATCCACTGTGCATTTTGAAGTAGCTAGAAGAGAATAATTTGAATGCTCCTGGCATAAAGAAAAGATAAATGTGTAAGGTAGTGGATGTCCCAACTACCCCGATTGGATTATAGGAATCTAGCAAATTATCACAGATGCCTTGAAAATATCTGCATCTACTATGTAGCAGTCAGTGAATAAGTTTACAAAAACAAAATGAATTATGTTAGAAACAAAGGTAATAAGTACTCAACACCATTACCACCTAGTCATTTAACCACATTTTACTATTTATCTTGAGGTTCATCACGTTTATTTTAACTACAGTGTGGAAATACAACATAACTGTGCTGCTGCTCACGTCTCCCCAAGTCTGTCTTTAGCGATGGTGCATTGGTAGTTCGAAACGGGCCGGGTGGGAGCATTTACACCATGGAAATTGGCAATCATGGAAGTTGAGTGTAGGACGCTGCCTGAGAGTGTGGGTTTGGGAGCTGTAGAGCCACCCGGGTTCAAGTCTCAGCCCTGCGACCAAGTAGCTGTGTGGCTGCTGACACCTGACCTAAGTGCTCTCTGAGTGTCACTTTGTCCTTCTTTGTGAAGTGGGGATAATGACAGCCCCTGGTCATAGGGTGTTGGAGGATTAAATGACATGGTTCAGATGATCAGAACACTGCCCGATACATAGTAAAGGTTCCTTACTAAGTAACTGGCGGTCTTGCTACTGTTGCCATTATCCTGTGGTGTTAGTGGCCGTGGCAGCTGCCTTCCTCCCCGTATCTAGGCAGGAGCCTTGGACCCTTTGCCTCCATCCTGTGTCTTCCCAGTGCTGCCCTTTTTCTACTTGTAGTTTTTCCTTCCCTGCTGGAGGGAAACCAGGGTGAGACTCCCACGGCCTCTTCTGCCACACCTGGCTCCGGAAGGCTGATTCTGAGCCTAGCACTTGTTGCCAGAAGCCTCCCCCGAGCAGGAGGAGCATGCCAGGGCGGGCCCCAGCTGCCCCCAGGTGGGCAGGTGCTCAGCCAGGCACAGCAGCGTGCCATCTGCGCACGTGTCCCAGCCCTGGGAACCAGGGGTGATTTGGGGCAAGGTGGCCGCCAGCCGGGGGGAGGGGGGCCGACGGCAGCTGAGCCTGCTAGGAAGGAGGGAAATAGGCCTGGAATTGAAGGTGCCCAGGGGAGCCGCCCCAAAGTCCTGGGTGTTCTAAGAATAGGGAACCCAGGTCTCAGGCATTTATTAAGGGCTGCCCCAAACTGCGGCGAAAGAGTGTCTTTTTTTATTTTTTGAGACAGAGTCTCTGTTGCCCGGGCTAGAGCGCCATGGCATCAGCCTAGCTCACAGCAACCTCAAACTCCTTGGCACAAGTGATCTTCCTGCCTCAGCCTCCCCAGTAGGTGGGACTATAGGCATGCGCCACCATGCCCAGCTAATTTTTTCTATATATTTTTAGTTGTCCAGCCAATTTCTTTGTATTTTTAGTGGAGACGGGATCTCGCTCTTGCTTAGGCTGGTCTTGAACTCCTGACCTTGAACGATCCTCTTGCCTTGGCCTCCCAGAGTGGTAGGATTACAGGCATGAGCCACCACACCCAGCCGAGAGAGACCCTTTAAGGCCACCACTGGTCAGGGCCAGGCGTGGCATTGGCAGTCAGCCTGCACAGGGCTGGCCTATGTGTCCAGCAGGAGGAAGTAAAGACAGAGCTAGGGTGGCCCCGGGCCCCGCCAGCAGAATGCGCACTGGGGGGAGGCTGTCTGGACTCTGGTGGGTGGCTGGCTGGCCAGCGAGGGGTCTGTGCTGTAGCCCGCGTCCTGCTGAGGTCAGGCTGTGCACACAGGGACCTGGCCATGGCCACACAGAGCAGCGCAGGCCCAGGGCGAGGGCAGCAGGGGGGCCCTGGGTGGGCAGGGCCTGCAGTCCTGGCTCAGCTGAGCCTGGAGAAGCGCGGAGGCCACGATGCCTGAGCCTGTGACTGCAGGGTCCCTGGCGGGCTTCCTAGACCCGACATCTCCCCACACCCTCGGGGCACGCGCTGAGTAGAATCCTTCATTTCTTGGTGAATTTTGGGCACTCGGCAACCCCCGAAACACTTTCTGTTAGCCCACGACTGTTGTTAATTCCGTGAAACAAAGAGAATTGGAAGAGATTGCTACCTCAGTAAACGTATGACATCTGCTAAGACTCGCTACGGTAATTCGATCATAATCCTAGCGAACGTTTCTTGAGCTCCTGTTAGACTGCCAAGCCCATGGATGTGGGCACCGTGTCTACTTTTCACTGCATGTCCCTGGTCCCATACAAGGCACATAGCAGGCGCTCAATTAAAATCTATTAAAGACTGAAAGTGGACGAGGCTGTGTGCCGGGCTGGGGTGCTGTGGGGGGATTGGGTCTGCAGCCTCATCTCACCGGGTCTCACGACCCCTCAGGAGAAGGTCGTGGTGTCGTTCCTGCTTTCTCCACGGCCGAGCTCTCCTGGAGGCAGGGGGTGGGGTGGGGTGACCTTGGGGTTCCTCCGAGCTGCTGGGTGTCTCATGCCCGCCCCCCTGCACCCCAGGCCGCGGACCTGTCCCCGACGCTGGTGTCCGAGCTCCGGGGCCTTTCCCGGGTGAGCTGGCAGAACTGTGGTGGCATCCCTCCCGCAAGTGCCAGGACGAGTAAGCGCCTCTCTCCGGGTGGGGTCTGGACCCGGAGCCAGCTCGGGGGTCCCTGGGAGGCGGAGGGCGGTCTTGGCACTGTCCGGGGTTCCCAGTGAGGGACAGACGGACGGATGACGATGTGTCATCCTAGCCCCGCGACGCTGGCTCGTCCTTCAGTTCAGGGACGTGTGCCAAGAAGGAGATTAAGTGGGAGCCTGGAGGTTCCCACGGGGCCGAGCTCGGTGCTGCCTGAGACCAGAGGCCGAAGGGCCTGGCAGATAAAGCCGGCCATTGTCCCCCCCGACAGGGACCCTCTTGCTGGAATTGGCATCCCAATGCATGCTGGGGACCTCCTGTAGGGGTGGGGGCTGGGTGCACGGAAAGTCGGGTGCGGGGCAGGGCTGGGATCTCCCCACCCAGGCGCTCTGCCTGGCCAGGGCCGGCAGAGACTCCCAGGCCCAGAGGGGACCTCTGAGGAGCTAACCCCACCAGCTCAGGGCTGTCCCCTCCCAGGGTCCAGCCATCCACGAGGCCCCTGAGATACAGGCTTCGGGCCCGTGAGCTTTTTTTCAAAGACGCTCAAAAATATTTTGAGACCTGAAAAAAATGTTATTGCCTCCAAAGCAGGAAAGAAAGCCCGCCCCCTGCAACAGCAACTTTTCTAAGCGTTTCACTGAATGGCCGCAAAACGTAGTAGCTAAGGGATACATCTGTTTTCAAGCCGTTTATCTAGATTCATTCATTTAGTCTTCACAACAGCCCACAGGGGAGTGTTCATCCTTTCCACGTTAGAAACCAAGGCACAGAGCAGTTAGGTAACTTGCCCGACATCACGGAGCTGGGATTGGAATCCTGGGGGACTGTACGTCTCTGCCCCATTCTTTTTTTTTTTTTTTTTTTTTTTGAGACAGAGTCTCACTTTATTGCCCAGGCTAGAGTGAGTGCCGTGGCGTCAGCCTAGCTCACAGCAACCTCAAACTCCTGGGCTCAAGCAATCCTGCTGCCTCAGCCTCCCAAGTAGCTGGGACTACAGGCATGTGCCACCATGCCCGGCTAATTTTTTCTATATATATTAGTTGGCCAATTAATTTCTTTCTATTTATAGTAGAGATGGGGTCTCGCTCTTGCTCAGGCTGGTCTCGAACTCCTGAGCTCAAATGATCCGCCCACCTCGGCCTCCCAGAGAGCTAGGATTACAGGCTTGAGCCACCGCGCCC
>VSMD01087533.1:0-40343 GCA_008750895.1 Mirza zaza
TTTGTTCTTTTTTATGTATGAGTACTATTTCATGCTGTATATACACCACATTTTTATACTGTATATATAACACATTTTCTTCTTCTTCTTTTTTTTTTTCCTTTATCCACTCATCAGTGGATGGGCATTTAGTTTAGTTCCATAACCTTGCAATTGTGAATTGTGTTGCAATAAAAATATGAATGCAAGTGTCTTTTGGATAAAATGATTTCTTTTCCTTTAGGTAGATAGCCAACAGTAGGATTGCTGGTCTAATGGTAGGTCTACATATATTCCTTTGAGGAATCTCCACACACCTTTCTGTAGAGGTTGTACTAATTCACGGTCCCACTAACAGTGTATATGCATTCCCTTTTCACTGCATCTGTGCCAATATCTATTGTTTTTGACTTTTTAATAATGGCCATTCTGACAGGGGTAAGGTAGTATCTCATGGTTTTAATTAGCAGGCCACATGAACACTCGGGCTAAAGAGGAAAGAGGCCAGAAAACTGGGGAGGAACGACTGAGTCTGAGGCCAGAAATTACTGGCAGAAAATCAACAACAGACAACCATTCCAGGGACCCAGAACATGAGGATACATTCAGGGCCATGCGGAGATCAATATATGCAGGCCCTGCACTGTATATTGGCAGGAAATAGTGATGGGTGCAGCAGAGGAGGGAATGGGAGACAGGAAAAAAGGTCAGGAAGTTAGGATGATGGTCAAAATTTATACACTATCTTCCCCTTTGAAAGTTGGTTGGATCCCCTGGGGAAATTATCAGCTTATAACAAGGAACTCACATTCAAACTGAAATTGACTGGCAAAAGCCTGTAATTCCCTGGCAAAATCAAGCAAGTACATCTGGAGAAGCCCCTGTAAGTTCTTCAGCGCCTCTTTGCAGCAGTATCCCTGGGACCATGCACTCAGAAATCAGATGGTTCTCATGACATCATCCCAGGAGTGAGTCTGAGGTTCACCCAGCCAGCCTGGGCCCTGGGTGTGTGCCCAGCTGTGGCTGGCAAAGGAGGAGATCTGGAGCATGCAAAAGTAGAGGTGCTCTTCTGCTGCTGGATGATGGGATCCGAGAGCTTCAAAAACAGAGAGAGGGGAATGCAAAGTGGAGAGAGTGTAAAGTGATGAGATACAAAATGCCACAGGAAGAAGAGGAGCCTAGAAAGGAGAGGAAGGATGGAGATAATTACTTCTATTCCAGTACTACTTTTCCACTGGGGAAAATTCCTGTCTTTGAAATCAGAGACAGAAACCAAGATTATAGACAAGAATTCTGGGCCTGGAAGTAGCCTGGAAGGCAGATTCCAAGAGCACCCCAGAGCAGCACTGCTCCCTTTCTGAGGTCCTCCCCAGAGATTCCTCTCCACCTTTCCATGCCCTGCCCTAGGTATCCTCCCATCTGAGCTGTTCCTACCTGCTGTGCTCTCCCCAGGCAACAAGTTTCCCTGAAGAAGAACAAGAGCAGGAATAGGTGCATCACTGGAGCTCTTTCAGGAGAACTGTGCCCCAGCAGGACACATTCCCTCAGAATTCAGACATCAGCACCCCTCTCCACACTCTCTTGCAGTATCATCGCACTTCCCTTTCCACATGCAGACAAATCTTTCCCTCTGTCCACGTCTCTATAAGAGAAGCCCCACTGCCTCCCTTTGCCACAGCCTCCCATGGGGTCTCTCACTTCCCCTATATCTCTCCCACTGCCTGGCTTCCAGGTTTTCTCCCTGCTCTTGGCTACATCCTCCCAACCTCCTCTATTGCACTAACTGCTAGAAAAGGAGTCTTGGTTAGAACAAAGTCTGTGTTCTGGCTGAAATATGTAGTAGCTTTTGGCCTTGCAGAAATTAAATACACTTGGTTTGTAAATGTTGTCATCTATTTCAAGTGATGGAAGTAAGACAGTGGGACCGAGTAACCTGTTCAGCAGTCTCTGTGCTTCTGCCACTCTGTGCTTTCCCCTCCACCAGTCTGTCACCTGGCCTCCTTTCTCCCTCTTCTAGTCTTTCTATTTTGCTCTACTGACCCATCACTCTTGCCTCTGTGTCGACTTTTGCCCTTCTCACATGCCCTGCCTGTTCTCCTTGTCCCTTCAGTCTCTCCTGTGTTTCATCAGTCTGCTCTCCTCAAATCTCATTATCAGAAGACACTGGGCATCCTGAGTGCAGATTTCAAGCTATACTACAAGGCTATAGTAACCAAAATGGGATGGCAATGACACAAGAACTGATACATAGACCAATTGATCAGAACAGAGAACCAAAAGAACAGAAAACCAAGATATAAAATCACCCTCATATTTCCATCTGATCTTTGACAAAGTGGGCAAAAACACACACCTCAAAAAGAATCCCTATTCAATAAATGGTGCTGGGCAAATTGGATAGCCAAACGTTGAAGACTGAAATGGAATCCTGGCCTCTCACCACTCACCACAAATACTAATTCATGATGGATAACAGACTTAAACCTAAGGCATGATACTATAAGAATTTTAGAGGAAACTGTTGGAAAAACTCTTATAAATATTGGCCTAGGCAAAGAATTTATGAAGAAGACCCCAAAGGCAATCATAGCAACAATAAAAATAAATATTATACATGTGACCTGATTAAATTAAAAAGCTTCTGCACAGCCTAGGAAAGTATCAGCAGAGCAAAAAGACAACCTAAAGAATCAGAGAAAATATTTGCATGCTATACATCCAAAAAGGGCCTAATAATTAGAATCTACAAATAACTGTAGCAAATCAGCATGAAAAGATCAAATAGCCCCATTAAAAAGTAGGCAAAAGGCATGAACAGAGCCTTTTCAAAAGAAGATAGACCAATGGCAGATAAACATATGGGAAAATGCTCAATATCTTGAACCATCTGGGAAATGCGAATCAAAACCACAAGGAGGTATCACCTAACTCCAGTGAGAATGTGTTTTATCAAAAAGTCCCAAAACAACAGATGCTGGCATGGATGTGGAGAGAAAGGAACATTTATATGCTATTGGTGGGACTCCAAAATAGTACAACCTCTATGGAAAGTATTATTATTGAGATATCTCCAAGAACTAAAAGTAGACTTACCATTTGATCCAGCAATGCCACTATTGGGTATTTTCAAAAAGGGGGGAAAGTCATTTTATCAAAAAGCACCTGTACCCGATGTTTATAGCAGCACAATTCACAATCACAAAGATGTGAAATCAACCCAAGTGCCCTTGAATACATGAGTGAATTAATAAAATATGGTATATGTATACCATGGAGTACTACTCAGCCATAAATAGTGGCAAAGCAATACCTTTTCTAAAAATCTGGATTCAACTAGAGACCATTCTACTAAGTGAAGTATGGCAAGAGTAGAAAAACAGACAGTACATGTTCTCACTATTGAATTGGAACTAATCGATCAACACTCATGTGCAAAGAAGGAATTAAAACTCAATGGAAATCAAGCAGGAGAGACAGAGGGGAGGAGATGGGTAAATTTACAACTAATGGGTACAATACACAGCATGTGGGTGAAGGACATCCATATCACTCAGACTCAAATGGTACAAAAGCAACTCCTATAAATAAAACATTTGTACCCTTGTAATATTGTGAATTTAAAAAAATCAAAACTCTGAAGGTCAAGATCTACTGAAGAGAAGGTCATATACCAATAGCAAATGCCATTTGTCCCTCAATAACTGCTATGGCATAAGATAAAGTTGCCTGGATTATAAATGGCAGAATTTATAATACCTGATTCTGGGATTTTGGTCTGTAGTTCTATGGTACACATGGCATTTAAAATGCTTTGCCTTAGTGTAAGTAACTATAAACACACACATATACACATACACTCACACACAACAGATTAGAATCTGGGGTAAGGTACATAAATCAAGAAGGGTGAGATAAGAAAGAGGAGACAGTGAGAAAATTAGGAAGGGACAATGACAGAAGGCCAGAGAAGACAGGGCATCAAGGAGGAAAGGAGGGTGACTTGAGTGGATAAAGCAAATATTCCTTCTAGTTTAAAGCAGACTGGAAACTAAGCACTTGTGTAATATCACCCATTTATTTTACAGATGTAGGAATAGAGGATATAGGTAAAATGACCTTTCAGAATCACATGGGGGCCTTTCCAAGGTGGTACAAAAGAATCTGAGGACACAGACAGCAGGTGGAAGTCAGAGAGGTAAGAGAAAGTCTAGAAGTCAAGGCAAAGGTGGGGCAAGAGAGGCGGGGTATAAGGCTCAGGGTTATCAAAGGCACATGTTTTTTCTGAAATGCAATTCGCATGAGAAAGAGATTTGTCAGTTGGAAGAGAGGAAGTCACTTCAAACTACTGAGAAAAAGGTTTGCTGCAATCAGATACCAAACATCAGTTCTGCAAGTGAGAAGTTCCATCTCCCAGTGCAATGGAGCTTCTGCCATTTCAACTGTTAGCAGTTCTCTTCCCAGGTGGTGACAGTGAGGACGGTAAGAGTCACTCTGGCAGCCCCAAACTGGTGCAGAGATCTTGGGTAAAAGCATGCTGCATTTACCCAGGAGTGCTTGGACATGAAGGGTCAGAGCCCTGCTGTCTCCAGCCCTCTTCTGCCTTTCTGGGTGTTGGGGCTGTGGCATGAGGCTCTAGGACAGTCAGTCATGTCAGGCTTTATGTGTTCTTCAGACTCTAGGTTCTTGTTCTCTGGATCTTTTCTAGTTTCATTCTCTCTCACTCCCTTCTGTGTGTCCCTTTCTCTTCACAGTCTTGTTCTTCTATTCTTCACAGCCTTCCAGGGACCAACCTCTTTCCATCTCATCCAGATTTCGTCCTTTGCCAACAGCACCTGGGCACGCAATCAAGGTTCAGGCTGGTTGGATGATTTGCAGATTCATGGCTGGGACAGTGACTCAGGCACTGCCATATTCCTGAAGCCCTGGTCCAAGGGCAACTTCAGTGATGAGGAGCTGGCTGAGGTGGTGGAGCTTTTCCAAGTCTACTTTTTTCTATTTACTCAAGAAATACAGGGGTATGCCAGTGAATTCCAGCTGGAATGTGAGTTTAATCCCCTGAACTGCAGAGATTCCCAAGGACTTTCTTCTCTCTCTGTTTGCAAGCTGCTAATCCCACTGATCTTTCTCCCATCTTTTCTGCTATACCCAACTGCATGCACACACTCTTCTAGAGCAGTGTCTTGCTGACCCCACACTTCCACACTGTATTCCTGATTCTGGCTGCCTCTGACTCTTCTCTGACAGATTAGGGCTCTCCATTGGTATCAAACTCCTGGTTTGTCTTATGTGGACCTTCCTTCTCAAGGGCCCTTACTTCTACCCTGTGCCTGAGTGACCTACAGTGTGGCTTCCTCCTCTGATCTGTCTCTTCAGTCATCTCCTCCCTGCGTCTCCACTTGCTGTGGTCCTCTGGCTCATGCTGAAATGCTGCTCTCTGGACTGCATTCTCCTCTGCCTCCCACCCCACCAACTATTACCATAACCCCATTCATGACACGCACAGCTTTCTGAATGCTCTTGTTTCTGAAAATCTCTATGTACTATAATTGGGGTTTGTTCACCATTTCACATCCAAGAACTTTATCCTCACCTAAATATGAAATACTTGGTCCTATTCTCATGGAACTTTTTTCTTATTAATGTTTAATAACTTGTTCTCTGTTTGCCTTCTACCTAGACCCCTTTGAGATCCAGGGCATAGCAGGCTGTGAGCTACGTTCTGGGGGTTCCATAAAAAGCTTCTTGAGGGGAGCTTTAGGAGGATTGGATTTCCTGAGCTTCGAGAATGATACATGTGTGCCTGCCACAGAAGGCGGCATCAGGTCACGGATATTCTGCGCACTAATCATGCAATATAAAATTGCCATCTATATTGTGAAGAAGCTCCTCTTAGAAGTGTGCCCCAGATATCTCCTGGGCGTCCTCGATGCAGGGAAGTCAGAGCTGCAAAGGCAAGGTTAGTCCTGCTCTCTACTTCACTTCCAACCACCTCCTCTAAGCTCAAAAGTAGGAAGGTACCTAAGAAGAACACAGGCTCAGTCCACAAGATATTTGGATCCCAAAGCACTGGAAGGGGTCACTGTCCACGCTGGTGGGCTTCTGAGTCCCTGTGGTCTGAATTTGAGTCATGACATGACACTCTCACTGCTCCTTCCCGCCTCAGTGAAGCCCGAGGCCTGGCTGTCCAGAGGCCCCAGTCCCGGGCCTGGCCGTCTGCTGCTGGTGTGCCATGTCTCAGGATTCTACCCAAAGCCCGTGCGGGTGAGGTGGATGCGGGGAGAGCAGGAGCAGCCAGGCACACAGCACAGTGACCTCCTGCCCAATGCTGACTGGACGTGGTATCTCCGAGCGACCCTGGATGTGGCGGCTGGGGAGGCGGCTGGCCTGTCCTGTCGGGTGACGCACAGCAGTCTAGAGGGCCAGGACATCATCCTCCACTGGGGTGAGAAAGGGCTGGGCCTGGCTGGACATGGGAGGAGGAGGTCCTCAGGCAGAGAGGCAGGCACTGGGGAAGGATGGGGCTTCACAGATGAAAGAGGGAGAGAGGTAGATTGACTTATTTCTGGGACCCCAATCCCAACAGGAATAAAAATAGAGGAGCCAAGTTACAGGAAAGATAAGAATGAAGGACAAGCAGATTGTGTCAGTTGTGGCTAGAGGAATCAAGGATGGATGGATGGTTTCAGGAATGTGAGAGAGGGGACTGGAGATGACCACATGGTGGAAGCAGCTGAATGGAGGTGCTGACACTCAGGTGGGGAAAGGATGACCAGGGGATTTAGTGGGCAGGATTTGAAGTGACATCCTTTTGTCGTCTCCCAATTTTCAGGACACCTCATCTCCATTGGCTTAATCTTTTTGGCAATAATAGTGCCCTCTTTTATCCTTTTGCTATGCCTTGCATTATGGTACATGAGGCGCCGGTAAGTTGTTTTTTGTTTGTTTGGGGTACTTTTATTCTTTCTTTTCTGACCACTTCCCCCTCTTTTTTTTATTCAATTACCATCTTTGCATTTATAAGTGTCCAGTTCAGTGGAGTTAAGTGCATTCACATTGTTATCCCAGCAATCTCCAGAACTCTTTCATCCCTCAAAAGTAGAACTTTTTTCCTATGAAACAGCAATTCCCCATTTCCCCCCTACTCACACAGGTCCTGGCTATGACCATTTTGCTTTCTGTATCTATGAATTTCACTACCCTGGGTACCTCATATAACTGGAATGGAATCATACTGTAATTGTCTTTTTGTGACTGGCTGATTTTACTCAGCCTGAGGCCCACAAGGTTCATCTGTGTTGTAGCATGTGACAGGGTTTCCTTCCTATATGGTCTGAATAACATTACATTGTAAGTAAGTGGCACATTTAGTTCATCCATTCATCCATCTATGGACATTTGGCTTGCTTCTACCTTTGGCTATTGTGAATAATGTTGCTGTGAACATCAGTGTACAAATACCTCTTAAGTAGAGCTCTTTCTTCCTGTGGTTTTAATAGATCCTATCGGGATATCCCTTGAGCTCCTATCATATGTCCTCTCCCATTTGGAATAAACACCAAGAAGCCTAGAATCCCAAGATGTCAACCCAGGTGTCACTCTCATCATATTTCATCAAAATAGAGTGTTCATTGATTTTAAGATAAGCTGTAACTTAAACACCAGCAGCAAAATTATTTAAAACTGTGAATTTATTTTAAGACTGTATCAATAGTGTGATCTATGTCTTATATATTAAAATGCAAGAATGTCTCAGAATAAATGAAATATGTTAGATACACTTAATGGTGACTTCTCTTTTGTTTTCTATTTTAAAACTTTCTTTTTTTTGCTTCTACTTAAATATCATTTGTCAAAGTAACATAAATATAATTATGCTGGGATAATAGTATCGCATAGATGCAAGGCATTTTTTATGTAATTTCTCTGTCTCTGCCTGGATGACTTTCCCTCCTTCAAAACCCAGCTGAGAAGCTTCTTCCTCTAGGAGGCTTTTCCCAATGCTATTAATATAATGGAAGTAACCCTCCCTTGTCTGGTATCACCAAGAGGACCACTTATTCTGCACCCACAGAATTGCAGAGATTTTTGTTTTTCTTCCTTTTCTACCTGGAAGTTCCTTGAGAGCAGTGATCCTGTTTTGGGGATGCCTGCCAAGATCTCTTACCTGAAAATGCATTTTCTCAGTGAAAATTATCCGAGTTGTTGACTTTCAACTTAATGGTCTTCTTTGAGAGTCATCTCCTTCCTCTTTTTCTCTATTCAGTTGGTATTCTAGATCTTCCTCTTCTTACTGAAATATTTTCCACTTAGCAAAAAAATATTATGCTTTTCCTGTTTCTGCTCTGAACTACTCTGAAGAATACCACCTTTGACGTCACCACAACAGAGTCATTGGAATGGAATCTTGCTTCTTATTTTTCCAGAGAGAATGAGTGAGAGGCAGAATAGGTGATGAGTAATAGTTCAGAGGGATTGTGACATATTCAAGAGAAAGAATTAAGAGGGCTGTTCCTGCCCTCAGGGTCCTTGTTTGATATCTGTGCTACATCATTTGGTTATATTTTTGATTTACATTTACCTTTATTCATTTTTTTATTCTATATTTTTCTAAAAGAGTCCATCTTAAAACATTCTAATTCATTTTTATTAAAATACTAGAAGGAAGAGGGATTTTGAGGATATATTTTTATAGAACTTAGGGAGAGAGGCCAGGGAAAATATAAGTTTGGGGGAAGCAAGGGGTACTTAGATGCAATTCTCTGATCTGTAAATTTTAGAACAATATGGTCTTTAGAATTTAAGAAGTGTAGCAAATGGTTGAAATCACAACTCCCTCTCCCCCACTTCTGTTAGTACAACTGCTTGTTTCTCAGGAATACATGTAACTGGACCCCATCTTATAGAGTAGCCCTCCTATTGCAGTATGCTTGTGAACCATGCAATGTGGAACATAGAAATGTGAACTATGAACTAGCTACAGCAGTAGCACCTGGAAGCTTGCTGGAAAAACTCATTGTTATCCCCCAACCTACTGAATCAGAAAATATGGGAACCATTGATCTGTTTTAGCAAAGCTTCCAGGTGATTCTGATTTATATTCAAATTCCAGAACCCTTATTCTAACAGTTTCTTAACCTCTGAACTATTAACATTTGGCCAAGTAATTCTTGTTGAGGAAGCTGTTCTGTGTACTGTAGGATGTTTAGCAGTATCCCTGGCCTCTACCCACTAGAATCCAACAGTGTCTCCTCAGCTGTGACATCAAATATATCTTCAGACATTGCTAAATACTCCCCAGGAGCACAAATTGATCCCAGATGAAAACCGAGATCTAAGATTATATAATAGTTTCATGCCCTTGTTTAGTCAGAATAATTGACTCATAGCATATACCTGATATAATTTGGCCTGATCCAACCGAAGACTAGGATTTATGTTTGCTGGTTGAGGAAAGAGGAGTTCTCACTTTGGCTGGCTGGTATGATGTCTATAAAGCCCAAAGTTGCTATAGATTTTGTTCCATAGGAAAAGGTGGCCCAACAATGAAGTTCCCAAATAAAAAAAATAGATAAAAGAGCACATAATAAGATGACAGGGCCAAAGCCTGAATCGACTATACCTGAGACTTGAACAACCTCTGGATATTTTAGTTACATGAACTAATAATAAGTTTCACTTTTCCTTTTAAACCAATCGAGTATGAATTTTCTGATATCACTTCAAAGTTGCTTGAAAACTCTGATATTGATGTGATAACTGATATCTTGCACTAGCTTTTCCATATTTTTCTTATGTCTTTCTTTTTTTTTCTTTCTTCTCTTATTCTTTCTCTTCCCAAATCATCATCCCTCAACAGTGGTTTTTTGATCTTATGATTTTCCTGTAAGTGCTCTTACCTTAAGAAACCTTAATTTATTCATGACTTTAACTATAACCTCTGTATAAATGACTTTCAGAAACAGACCTTCAACCACAAAATGCAAGAGCTTCCAAACTACTTTTGTGTGAGAGTGAATGTGTGTGTGTACGTGTTTGTGTGATTTTTGCCAATATATGAACATACGGTAGTTTGCAGTTTTCCACAGCGGATATGTTCCAAGACCCCCATGGTTGCCTGAAACCGCAGATAGTACCAAATACAATTACTGTCAGTTGGATCACGTTTCTGTTCATGTCTTCCACTCACAAATTTAATGCCTTTTCCATCTTAACTAAGCAGTGATCATGAGCTGTGACCATAATTTTGCAGTTCGAGGTTCAACAGCAAACAAGCATGAATTTTTTCTTCTTCACAATTTCATCAACAGAATATTCATTCTTACTGAAGATCTTAGTAACCTCAGGATATATTTTGTTTTGTTTTGTTTTCCTCATTAGTAAAGAACTTTCACCTTTTCTCATAATGGAAACACTTTACAGCTTCTCTTTGGCATAGTCAAATTTCCAGCTTCACTATTCTTGTGTTTTGGTGCCACTATTAAGCAAAATAAGAATTACTTGAACACAAGCACTGCCGTATTGCAATAGTTGATCTGTTAACTGAGCCACCTACTAAGTGACTTGAAACCATGGGTAACAAATGACCCCTTTTCAACTTTTTAATTAGTAATTTTATATAAGCAAAAATAGAGAAAGCAATATAAAGAACCCATTTGCTCATGAGACAACTTTGAATAATGAATCCACTCATGACTAAAATAAATTTTAGATAACCATATTTCTTCCATAAATATTTCAACATGTATTTCTAAAATACGAAGTTTATTTTTATATACAACCACAATTACATTATGATATCTATAAATTAAAGATTCCTTAATATCATTAAATATCCAATCAGTACTCAAAGTTTTACAAACTGTCTCATAAGTTATTTTTTACACTTCATTTATTAAATTAAAGTAGAAATAAGGCCCATACATTAAAATGAGTTGATATATCTCATAAATCTCTATTAATCTATAGATATCTCTTCTCATTTTTATCCTAGAATTTGTTTTTTAAGAAATTGCATCAGTCTTCTTGTAAAACTGTCCATAGTCTGGATTTTGCTGGTCACATAGCTACACCACCATCTCCTTAGATATTATGCTATTTTATATACCCTTTATCCTCTTTATTTACTATATATTGCTATATTCATGATGTGATCAGATTCAACTTTTATTATACTGTGTGTATCTCACAAGAGATATATGATATTTGGTGATCTCCATTCAATACCTAGATTAATAGGTCTCAACACTTCTATGCATTTTACACATGTAAAAGTGATTTAGGATTGCACAATAATGTGAATATACTTAATGGCACAGAACTGTGTACCTCAAAATGGTAAAAAATGGTAAATCTTATGAATGTATATTTTATTAGCATGAAAAAATGACTTTTCTTCACATAAAATGTATATAAAATATATCTCTAGATAGCTATCTACTTATCTATCTTCTTAGAAGAAATTAATAATTCAAATATTTATAAATTTATATAAAATGAAACATTGATTACATGTCCACAATAATAACATCTTTGTTTTTAAACTTTTTCCAAACATTTAGAGAGAAGGGTGGCTTTGAACCTCCTTTTATTTACACTTTTCCAAGTCTCTTTAATGTCTGGCTTAATAGAAAACAGCTACATTTTTATATCTGATTTGACATTCAGTCTGATGCACTATCACATTTCATGTAGTCTCTAAGGAACAACACTCATGAGAGGAAGAAAATGAAAACGTTAAATAAGATCTTAGCGTTGTTATAGAAATTATTTTGAGCTATGGACCCTCTGAAAGTGTGGCAGAGACCTCAAAGTGTCCTTGGGCTATGTCTTATAAATAAATGGACCTATGGGTAAAAAAAAGCATTACACATTCTTCATTTATTTGTTAGAATATTTCTAAAAATAAATATTGTCCCCAAGAACTCCCTCATTACCCTGAGGTAATCAAAGAATAAAAATGCTTCAAATTTTCCATTTATTTGTGAGTTTTCATGACAATGAATTGTTTATATGCTATCCTTCATAGGTGACTAATAAATTTTTTTGCATAAGTGGATATTCATAAATTTCAAATCATAGTAATCGTGTTCCCTGGAGTTCAAATTGTCCCATCCTTTTCAAGTCTGCTACCCTTGAATTCTTTCAATATGCCTCCATTATTGAAGACTTTCTTATGTGCAGATGTTGTTCATGGCTCTTGCAGAAACTTCCTGCCCCACATTAGAAATTAGCCAAATCTCCAAGGATTTCTGGTCCCTTCTAGTGGGAAAACATGATGTGGAAACCATAATTTAGGTTAGTCCTGGTCTCTAAGCATTCTAAGACGAAAAATCTAAAAAAAATAGCCTGTGGTTTTATCAAGGATAAACACCGCCATGAGCTCATACTTACACTTTCAGTTCAAGTTCAGAACCAAGAGTTTTTATTCATCTATCTCACTTCTACTTCTCTGTTCTCCCACACAGAAAATCCTGGCCCCCAGTGAGTCAATGTAAATATGTATTCACCTAATCCTACAGTATACACATGACAATCTTAGAAGAAAAATACAAACACTAGGTCAGAAAGATGGCAGAATAGGAGTTAACCCACTGATACTGCCCCACAACAAAACAAATTGTGCACCCATCTACAGACAAAATTTCTCTGTGGAAGCCTCAGGAATCAAGTAGGAAGTGGTAAAACCATAGTTGAGCCAAAGTCCTAGGAATATAGTTTTGAGACGGCAGACCAGAACCAGGGTTGCAGACTGACCAATGATGTTTCTGGTCTCAAACCTGGAAACAAACCCATTACCCAAAAAGCTTGGATTTGGCCTTGAGCCTGGAACCAAAACCATCTGCCAATGGGTCCACAAGGAATTGTGTACTAGTGACTCAACAGAAAGGCTTGCCTGCCCACCAACACTGATCTTGGCAGTGGATCTCCATGGTACCCTGCAACTTGTCTCCAGCCCACCTCAGCTGAGGTCCCAGCTTATTACTGCTTGCACAAGGAACCAGAGGGAAACTTCCCCACATCTTACAGCCTAGGGAATACCCACTCTTCTAAACCTGCTTAATGGGCCCACAAGTCTTTGTCCCATGGCAGATGCTGAGAGGACACAGTCTCAGCTCCAGTCCCTCTCACTGCAGTTGGGGAGGTAGCTCTCCTGTTAATCAGGGGAACTCCTGAGATGTGCATCCACTTGAGCTACCAGGTAGGACCTATGACATCCATACTGCAGTGGATCCCAAGGGGCACAGTCTCAGCTCTAGCTTCTCTCAGTGCAGTCAGGGAACTCCCCTGCCCATATAGCAAACTGCTAGGAAGCACACATTCCTGGACCACTAGAATCAACCTATCAATTGCTGTCCCATATAGGTGCTAAGGGGACACAGAATCCACAACCAGCCCCACTCAATGCAGTTAGGGAGTGGTCCTAATACTGCAGAGATCTGCCAGGAAATATGAACTAGTCTGTGTTAATGGGACAGGATTCCAGTCTTAGGTCCCTGTCAGCTTTCTCACACAGCCTGGGCATCCTCCTTAGGTGTTCCTCAGGCCCATCTAGCCTGGGGCCCCAGGACAACCTTGCAACTCCCTGAGCTTAGGATTCCCTCTAGTGCTGAAATGGCCACAACAGTCATGGACTCCGACAGCATTCACTCTGTTTTAATTTCAGACAGGCCAAATGAAGAAAAATAAGCCAGACTATGAAGAATAAATACCTAACTCTTCAATGTACAGACATTAATGTACTCCACAAGCATTAAAAATAATCAGGGAATTATGACCTCACCAAAGGGACAAAACAAGACACAAATGATGGACCCTAAAATGATGGAGATATATGCTCTCTCAGACAAAGAATTGCAAATAGCTGTGTTAAACAAGTTCAGTAAACATTAAAATGAACACAGATAAACAATTCAGAAATTTATGAGAGAACTTCAAAACAGATTGAAGTAATTTTCAAAATCACACAAAAATCCTAGAGATAAACAGGGCAATGAATGAAATAAGAAATTCAATAAAGAGCATCAACAGTAGATTTGATCAAACAGAAGAAAGAATCAGTGCATTCAAAGGTACACTATTTTAAAATACAGAGCCAAAGGAGAAAAAGAATAAAAAGGAATAAAGTTTACAAGACCTATGGAATACCATCAAAAGAGTAAATATTTTAGTCATTGGAGTTCAAGAAAGGGCAGAGAAAGACAAAGGGGTAGAAAATCTGTTGAAAGATATAACATAAAATGCTCCAAACTGAAGAAAGACATAAATATCCAAGTAAAGGAAGTCAAAACTCATCAATCAGATTCATTACAAATAGAACTACCCCCAGACATGCATTTTAACTCTCAAAGGTCAAAACAAAGCATTCTGAGAGCAGCAACAGAAAAGAAGCAAATAATATATAAGGGAATTTTGAAATGACAGGCTGCAGACATTTCATCCAAACAGAAACCTAGAAGTCTGCATTATTTGCAAACTCCCCTCTCATTTGGTGCCACAGTCACCATGTCATTTCTGTCCATAATTTCCACAAATTATGGAAATCTAGCTATTTCTTTCTGACCCCAATACCACATAGTCCTTCTTTCATCATGTGTGACATAAATCATGGTCACTATTCCTACCTGTACATTACAGTCCACATCTCTCTATATCTATGCAGCTCTCTGCCTCAGAGTTGCTATATGAAATGAGAACCTGTGCATGTCAGTGTCATGCTTAAAATATTTCAATTACTTTCATAAAAAATAATCCAAACTCTTCCTTTTTTATCTATGTATATATTACATTTTTATTTTTTTGTTTCAGAATATTATGGGGGAACAAATATTTTCATTACATATAATGCCTAAGCCTTGCCCAAGCCAGAGCTGCAAGTGTGTCCTTACCCCACAAAGTGTGCTTCATATCCATTTGTTGTGAGTTTACCCACCCCTTTCCTGCACCTGACTGGCACCCAATGAATATTACTACAATGTGAGCACCTTAGTGTTGATCAGTTAGTACCAATTTAATGATGAGTACATGTGGTGCTTGTTTTACCATTCTTGTGATACCTCACTTAAAAGGATGGGCTCAAGCTCTAGCCAGGATAATATAAGAGATGCTAGTTTACCACTATTTTTTGTAGTTGAGTAGTATTCCATGGAATACATATACCACATTTTATTAATCCACTCTTGTATTGATGGGCACTTGTGTTGTTTCCACATCTTTGAATGGCAAATTGTGCTGCTGTAAACATTCAAGTGCAGATATCTTTATTACAGAATATCCCTTTTTCTTTTCAGTAAATGCTTAGTAGTGGGATTGTTGGATCAAATGATATTTCTATTTGTAGCTCTTTGAGGTATCTCAAAATTACTTTCCACGGGAGTTGTACTAGTTTGCAGTCTCACCAACAGTGTAAGAGTGTTTCAACTGCTCCACATCTATGCCAGCATTTGTTGCTTGGAGACTTTTTGATAAAGGCCATTCTCATTGGAGTTAGGTGATAATCTCATTGTTGTTTTGATTTGAATTTCCCTAATGATTACAGAAGTTCAGCACTTTTTTATATGTTTGCTTCTTCTGTCTTCTTTTGAAAAGTTCTCTTCATGTCCTTTGTGCATTTTTTGATGGGGTTGTTTGAAATTTGCTTGTTAATTTTCTTAAGTTCTATATAGATTCTTCTTATCAGCCCTTTATTGGATGCGTAGCATGCAAATATTTTCTCCGATTCTATAGATTGTGTATTCACTGTAACGATAGTTTCCTTGGCTGTGCAGAGCTTTTTGATTTGATTAGGTCCCATTTATTTATTTTTGTTGCTGCTGTGATTGCTTTGGGAGTCTTCTTCACAAGTTATTTGCCTAGGCCAAGTTCTCTAAGAGTTTTCCCAATATTTTCTTCTAGTATTCTTAAGGTTTCATGCTTTAAGTTTAGGTCTGTTATCGATTGTGTATTGCTTTTTGTGAGAGGTGAGAGGTGGGGATATAGTTTCAATCTTCTGCATGTGGTTATCCACTTTTCCCAGTGCCATTTACTGAATAGAGACTCTTTTCCCCACTGTATATTTTTGTCTGCTTCGTCAAAGATTAGATGACAATATGAGGATGGTTTTATGTCTGGGTTCTCAGTCCCGTTCCAAAGGTCTGTATCTCTGTTCTTGTGCCAATATTGTGCTATTTTTGTTACTATAGCTTTATAGTGAAGCTTGAAGTCTGGTAGACTGATGTCTCCCAATTTGTTCTTTTTCCTTAAGACTGTTTTGGCTATCCAAGGTCTTCTCTGGTTCCATAAGAACCATAGAATTATCTTTTCTAGATCTGTAAAGAATGATGATGTTATTTTGATAGGGATTGCATTGATTCTGTAGATCACTTTAGGTATTATGGACATTTTAGCAATATTGATTCTACCAATCCATGATCATGGTAGGATTTTCCATTGCCTTCTTCTACAATTTTTTTCTCAGTGTTTTGTAGTTTTCCCTATATAGGTCTCTCAACTCCTTCATTAAATGTATTACTAAATATTTAATTTTCTTTGATGGTATTGTGAATGGTGTTGCATCTTTGATTTGATTTTCAGCTTGACTGCTATTGATGTATATGAATGCCACTGATTTGTGTGCATTGATTGTGTATCCTGAGGCTTTACTGAAATTTTTTATCAATTCCATGAGTCTCTTGGTTGAATCCTTGGGATTTTCTAGATATGATATCATATCATCCACATTTGGACACCCTAAATTCCCCTCTCTTTTCTGATTGCTCTGGCATGGACTTCCAGCATTATGTTGAATGTAAATGCAGATAGTTGGCAACCATGTCTGGTTCCAGTTCTAAGTAGGAATGCTTCCAATATTTCCCTATTCAGTATGATATTGGTTGTGGGTTTATCATATATGGCTTTAATAATTTTAAGGTATATATTATCGATACTTACTTTCTTAAAAGTTTTTATCATAAAATTTGCTGGATTTTGTCAAATGCTTTTTCTGCGTCTATTGAGAGAATAATATAGTCTTTGTTCTTGCTTTTATTAATGTGGTGAATTGCGTTTATAGATTTTTGCATGTTGAACCATCCTTGCATCTCTGGGATAAAACCCACCTGCTCATGATGTATTATTATTTTTTTATGTGCCGTTGGATTTAGTTTGCTAAGATTTTATTGAGGATATTTGCATCTATATTAATGAGGGATATTGGTCTGTAGTTTTCTTTTTTTGTTGTGTAATTTCCTGGCTTTGGTATCAAGATGACATTGGCTTCATAGAATGAGTTGGGGAGGATACCATCCTTCTCAATGTTGTGAAATAATTTCTGCAGTATAGATATGAGTTCTTCTTTGTAAGTTTGGTAAAATTCAGGCGTGAATTCATTTCTTCCAGGTGTTTTGTTGTTGTTGTTGTTGTTGTTGGAAGATTTTTATTGCTGCTTGAATTTCTGTGCTTGATATTGGTCTGTTCAGAAATTCTATTTCTTCCTGTTTGACCCTAGGGAAGTTGTGTGTTTCTAAGAATTTGTCAATTTCCTCCACATTTTGTAGTTTTGGGGCATATA
This sequence comes from Mirza zaza, assembly GCA_008750895.1. Lineage (NCBI taxonomy): Eukaryota > Metazoa > Chordata > Mammalia > Primates > Cheirogaleidae > Mirza > Mirza zaza. The sequence goes on from VSMD01087533.1 coordinate 17,525, forward strand.
GATTTTTACAGTATTCAAAGGTAATGTTTTGTATTTCTGTGAGGTCTGTAGTGACCTCTCCTTTTTCATTTCTACTTAAGCTTATTAGAATCCTTTTCTTTCCAGTTCTTGTCAATCTAGCAAGAAGGCTGTCAATTTATCTTTTCAAAAAACCAACTCTTAGTTTTATTAATCTTCTGTATAGTTGTTTTGCTCTTGATTTTATTTAGTTCTGTTCTGATTTCAGTTATTTCTTTTCTTCTCCTAGGTTTAGGATTGATTTGCTCTTCCTTTTCCATTTCCCTGAAGTGGATTATTACTTTGTTAATTTGTGAACTTTCTGTCTTTTTGATGTGAGCATTTAATACTGTAGAGGATATTAGAAAACGAATAAAGGCCTGGGTAAAGGGACTGTGAGAAAGATGGAAGTCTGGCAGTCCTGCAAACAGGACTTGGGATGTGATTGTTATCAGCTGGCTGCACACAGCAGGGTTTGGAATGTATGCAGGCATGACTGGCGTTGGGTCCCTGCCCTTTTCTTTATGGCCTTAAGGAACAACAAGGAAGTAACAAGATAATTATAGGTCTAATGCATATCACTAAATAGACTTTTTTACAAAAATATGCTTACTATATGACACCAAAGATTTTTTCTATATGTTCTTTACTGTAAACACATATACTTTCCCCTACAATGAATACAGAGATTTGGAGATGTTTGAGAGTTCTTTGAAAGGAAGTCTCTCTTCCTCCTTCAGTCTGAGATTGTGGTCTGGACCATTCTTCGTTGCACATTGACACTGGTAGAGACACTGGATGATCTCTACAATTGGTGACCATGATGTCATTTGACCAGCTCACACGTGGAGAAGTTTTGATGGACTGATGGGGAATCCCTGTAAGGGAATCCCAGTCCCAACTCTATTAAAGGACAGTAATACTATAGGGGAATTTTATCATTTAAATGTGAGTCATGGGTCAGAAACTCACTAAAGAACAGAAATTATACTGTAAGACTTTTCAACAACTATTAAAAGCAATTCAATGCACAGTGGAACCGAAGGCATTACAATGATTATTACTTTTGGTTTGTGAACATTGTGCTTGGTTTCCAGATGCCGGTACTCCAGATGCTGGTACTCTTGATCTCAAGCTCTGGGAACAAGCAGGATGACTTTTAAAGAAACAAATTAAACAGTGTCTTATGACTAATGTTACTATGCTAACAACCTGGAGCTCTTTATCCATGATATGTAACAGAACGTAATGATCCAGATTCCTCCCTTTTAGCTAAAGTTGAGGGGGCACCTCATGAAGAAGCAGGGGAGCCTATTGATAAACCTGAGCCTTTAATGCCTTTTGATTCTGATGAGTCAGATGAAAAGGAATTGCCATTTCCACCGCTATTAAAAGATCAGGATGAAGCACAGCCATCTGCCCCTATGGCTTACCCTCCTCCTCCACCTCCCATACCATTGTCAGGAGGTACTGATCATGAACCACCTCCTTGGACTCCATCACCACCTAATGTACCTTCAGAAATTAATTCAGGCTCACACCCCTCCTTGATCAACCATTGTCTAAAACAAGGGTTAAAATCAGGAGACCCTGATGCCTTTATGGCTGCATTCCTTGTTGTGGTGACAAATAATAGGAAACAACATGAAACTTTTCCTTCCCTTTTACTGTGTTTAAGGAGCTATAAAAGAGTATCTGTGAAAATGGCCTTCAATCTCCATTTACCACTGGTATGGTTGAGGCATTGGGAAATAGTTATGAAATGACTCGTTTGGACATTAAAACATTAGTTCATGTCCCAGTTTCATTAGCAGAATGTATGGTATGGCCTATGGAAGGTAATGACTTGGCTATTCAACAATCCCTACAAAACTTAGATCATGGAATACCAATTATTATTGAAATGTTACAAGGCAGTGGCGCCTCTGCTACAGTTCAAGCTCAAGCTCAGGCTGATGCTAGACTATTTGTTCAGCAGTGTTCAGCCTTAGCCATTCAAACATGGAAACGTGTCCTTATTTGTCAAACACAGGGATCATTTGTTACTATAAGACACGGCACTACTGAACCTTATATTGATTTTATCAATAGACTGCAAACAGCACTGGAAAGACAAGTACCTAACCAGGACACCGCTAAGCTTCTCCTCCTACAATTAGCTTATGAAAATGCTAATAAGAGTTGTCAAACAGCAGTAGCTCCCATCCACACCTCCTCCTCAAATGTAGCAGCTTTTGTTAAGGCCTGTCAACATGTGCCCACTGCCACTCAATTAGCTCAAACATTTGGTGCCATGATGCAAGGAGGTGCTTGCTATAATTGTGAAAAGCCTGACCATTTATCAAAAAATTGTAAACAATCACGGAACAATAACAAGAGGAATAATTTTGGGAAAGAAAATCAGCCTTCTAAAACCTGCCCGAAGTGTGGAAAGAGAAAACATTGGTCTATTCAGTGCCGATCTAAATTTGATAAGGACAATAATCCTATACAGAGAAACTTGAATGGGGGCACTGGAAAAATGTCTGGGGGGCATTAGCCAGTCAGGCCTCTCCAGCCCAAGCCAAAAAATACCATTGCAGACCACTATGCCACAATAACCAGTAGAGCAGGGTTGGGCCTCTCAACAGAAGAGGAGATAGTTCTTAAGGAAGAAGGTAAGGTGTACCTTATCACCACAGGAATCTTTGGGCCACTACCTAAAGGCTTTTTGAGGCTGTTATTAGGGAGATCTAGCTGTGGTTGGTGACGGACAAGATCTGGAGCATGTGGAAGGAAAGGGGCTCTTCTGCTGCTGGATGATGGAATCCTAGAGTTAGGGGAGCTTAGAGAGAGGAGAATGCCAAATGGAGAGAATGTAAATAGATGGGAGCTAAGATGCCACAGAAATAAGAGAAGCCCAGAGAGGAGAGATGGAGATAGTTACTCTCATTCCAGTACCGCCATTCTCCTGGGCCAAATTTCTATCCCCAAAATCAGAAACAGAAACCAAGACTGTAGATAAGAATTCTGAGCCTGAAAGTAGCATGGAAGGCAGATGCCAGGGGCACCCTAGAGCAGCACTACTCCCTTTCCCAGGTCCTCCCAAGAGCTTCCTCTCCACCCTTCTGTGCCCTACTCTAAGTATCCTCCAACCTGAGCTCTTCCTACACAGTGTGCTTTCCACAGGGTAGCAAAGCTCACTGAAGAGGTGCAGGGGCAGGAGGAGCACTGGAGCTCTATCTGGCAATCAGTGCCAGAGCAGGATTCCTGCCCTCAGAACTAAGGGATCAGCACCTCTCTCCACATCCTCTCCCACTGTCATCCCACTTCCCTTTCCACACAGGCAGACAAACCTCTCCCTCTGCCCACTTCCCTACAAAAGAAGCCTCACTGCCTCCCTTTGCCACAGCCTCCCACAGGGCCTCTGACTTCCCCTCCATATCTCCCACTGTCTGACTTCCAGGTTTTCTCCCTGCTCTTGTCTACATCCTCCCAACCTCCTCTATTGCACTAACTGCTGGAAAAGAAGTCCTGGCTTAGAACAAAGTCTGTGGTCAGGCTAAAATACATAGTAGCTTTTGGCCTTGCAGAAATCAAATCCACACTTTGGTGGTCAATGTTCTCATCTGTGAGAAGTGATAGAAGTGACTTAGTGGTACCCAGGGACCCATCCAGCAAGTCTCCTTGCTCCTGCCTCTATGTTACCTTCCACACCACATGTGTGCCTCCTGGCCTCCTTTCTCCTTCTTCTTGGTCTTCCCTGCTTTGCTCTACTGACCCAACATTTTTGCCTCTGTGTCTACTTTTGCTCTTCTCACATGCCCTGCTTTTTCTCCCTGTGCCCTCAGTCTCTCCTCTATTTCATCACTCTTGTTCTCAAATCATTATCAGAGGACACTAGACACCTCAAGTAGCTAAAGAAATGCCCTTTTTCTCAGTTTCCTCAGCCAAACCACCTGTTACTGTAGAAATGGTCCATGAGCATACTTTCCATGGAGGTGGAAAGCTGGAGGACAGGTGGATTTCACCCATGTTGTATGGGTTGGCCTGGAGGGAGTACCCAGGAGCCTTGGATACTCACACAATGACATGAACATGTCTAGAAGCCTGTGGGCTAGCTGCACCATGGGATGGAAGAGAGAGCGAGGGCAGGCATGAAGGCTATCCCTTAACAGTTCATGGCCTGGAAGCACAGGCATTGAGTCTTTGCTGTTCATCCTTTTTCATTGATATTTGTCATGCTAACCAGAAGGTGGTTGAAATACCATTACTTTGTTTGACTTTTATGCATTTACTCAAATGACATGAGCTCAGAGGCCATCTAGTTTCAAAATATTACCAAACACTAAGAAAACAACGCAAGAAAAAATCCAGCCCCAACCCTCTACTTTTCTTTTAGAAAGGCCTTATAGAAGAGTGGTCAGAATTATTGAAAAAGATCCAAACCCAGTATCATCTTAGTATTATTTCTAAATTCAAGGGATAAAGAAAGAAAAATTCAAGGGATAAAGTTTCAGACAAAAATCACTGGCCATTTACAGAGAAGAGAATGGCACTGGGTTCCGATGCCTCATGTGGCAGGCAGTGGAAAAATATGGCAGAATTCTGAGGTAAGGTCGGTGATCCTAAATTCTTTACTCAGGTAAATTATTATTCTCCTACAAAAGAAAAATTAATCCATATCTCAGTACTCAACAACTCAAAAAACTATTCCATATAACATCAAATCAAAAATTAATTTGAATGAAGAGCTCAAGAAGGGATGCCAAAAGAGTATTATAAAATTATTTTCAAAAATAGAGTTCTCTCTAAATAATTGTTTAGCATATGCTTCTTAATTTAACACATTTGTTTAGCCTTTGAGGAAAAAAAATTAATAATTAGGGCATTAAATTTCATGTAATTTTACTAAAATGTAGGAAGGTAGATGAAAACAAAGGAGAAAAACAAGCTTTATTTTAAATCACATCTCATTAGTTATGAAGTAGAATAAAAACTGCAGGCAATTGGAAAAATTGGTAATGTTATGATGTTTGTAGAAGACTAGGTTAAATCAAAGAGACAGAAAGCACAAACATTTTGCTCATATCTCCCAAACACTTAAAATGTCAAAAACAATATGTTTTTTAAAAAATGAGCAAAAATATAATTATGCCAGAAAGCAATAAAGGAATCCAACTGCTGATAAGAAATGTTACAGAAGGTCTTCAGAAATGGAAAGCACATAGATGGCTTCAAATACACAGTCCAAAATGTATGCGAAAAACTAAAAAATAAGGAGATGTCTGTAAAAAAATTTCATATAAATTAAAACGTACAAAATATAATGGTAATTAATTATTACCACTAGTTTCACTGAGTTTCAGACTGCAAGAGAATTAGGTCCCAGGATAGTAACCCAAGAACTGCTCTCTTAGCACAATGGTTTGCTTGCTGGGGAGACATCTCACTCTGGAAACACATACTGTCAGGTCACAGTCTAAATTATTGGTTCTTGGTGCACTCATGGTTCTAGAAGGACCAGACACACTTCAAAGTAAAGCAAGCACAAAAAAGAAGTTTAGTGAGGAGAGAAATATACAATTATAGAGCAAGAGCAAGATATAGTTTTACAGAGCAAACCCCATAGATGATGACCAGACCCACCGTCCTAGCAAAAGAGAGAGAGCTTGGTCTTGGTCTGGGTCTTGTTTTATAGTGCCTGGATAGGGACCTCCCCATGGCTCAGACATCACCATGGACCCACTTTCATCACGCAGTCTTTGAATTCCGTAATATACTCTAGAGAAAGTTGTCTCACACCCACATCTAAGTAACATGTCAAGGAGATCTACCATCTGATAAACACACCTGCAAACTTCAGACAAACTCAGTAACGGATGTGTTAGAGCTCATTCTCTTGTCAGGTTATTGAGTTATCAGGTCCCTACATGCTGGTAAGCCAACACTGGCAGAAAATCCTCTTTGGTAAACTCTAGGTAACACATGATCTCCCTCCCTGCCACCCCACCATGTTAGGCAGATGGGAACTAATGTGTGAGATCTTCACCTATGGTACACCTCTACCCAGAAGGCCTCAAAACCCATCTGAAACATCCAAATAGACCTGTGCTGAAGTTAGTTTTTATCTGTACATGACACTAAATTCTCAGGTAAGTGGGAATATTCAGAATGCATGCTAAGACCATGCAGACAAAGAACTGCTGCAGCAAGTCTGACCCCTCAATTACTCTACTACAGGGAATTTGAGAATGGTAGAATAAGAAGGCTTGGTGAATCCTCCTCTTCCCCATAAATACTAAGATTGGGGAGAATTCTCAGAAACAATTATTTTGAGACTCTGGAAATAGATTAAAGGCATAGAACAAATGGAGAAGTGTTTATTCTAGAACATTTCTGAACTTGAGGTAAGCACACCTGTAAGCACATCTCCTCCATATGCCAAGTACCTTCACTGCATTGTACCAGGGTAGGGAAGGCCATGGAAACCAGAAGCTTCCCTGCTGGCGTGGCTAACTTAATTTAGAGAGGAGCAGGGGAAGAAACAAACCCAGAAAGAGCAGCAAACTCTGGCAAACAAATGGGAAAGGTTACGTTCCCAGCTAGCCTGAAGAGATAACACTCGATGGACAAGCAACATACCTGCAGACCAGCCAGAAAATCTAGAGAGAGAATCCTGGGAAGATGATGTCTGTGGCCTTTAGACGTGAGAATCTCCCATATGTTCCTGGGAATCTGGGAGGATCTGCGCATGTGCAAAGCTGCCCACATGCTCAAGAGAGACCAGAAATCACCATCCCTGGCTTACTGCAAGTCCCCTGATGAAGGTGAGGCTTGTGCAAGTCCTATGAGGTGACACAAAATGTGGCGCAGAAAGTAAAAGTCAGGGCAGACTTGCAACTTTCCTGAACTTGGAATGGATTTGCCAACCCAAGCAAAGACCCCTATGCCAAGGATAGAAAACTTAATGGCTCAAAGAGTTTGAGCACAACCTCCGACCAATCACAGGGTGACCACTAAGAAACCATGCTCATGGATTGGCAGAATCAAGATTGTTAAAATGTCTATACTACCCAAAGTGATTTATAGATTCAGTGCAATCCCCATTAAAATGCCAATGTCGTTTTTCTCAGATCTAGAAAAAATAATTCTGTGCTTCATATGGAACCAGAAAAAATCCCGAATAGCCAAAGCAACCTTAAGCAAAAAGAACAAATTGGAAGGCATCAATGTACCAGATATCAAGTTATCCTACAAGGCTATAGTAACCAAAACACCATGGTAATGACACAAGAACCAAGACCTAGACCAATCAATAAGAACAGAGAATAAAACCATATATAAAACCATTCTCATATTGTCATCTGATCTTTGACAAAGTAGACATCATGAATTAATTTTCGTGAGTGGTGAGAAATGAAGGTAATAAAATAAAACCAGATATAAAACCATTCTCATATTGTCATCTGATCTTTGACAAAGTAGACAAAAGCAAACACTTGGAAAAGAATTCCTATTCAATAAATGGTGCTGGAAAACTGGATTGCCACATGTCAAAGACTGAAACAGGACCTTCACTTCTCACCACTCATGAAAATTAATTCATGATGGATAACAAACATAAACCTAAGGCATGATACTATAAGAATTCTAGACAAAAATGCTGGAAAAACACTTAAAGATATTGCCCTAGGTGAAGAATTTATGAAGGAGATCTCAAAAGCAATCACAGCAACAAAAATAAATATTATAAATGGGACCTGATTAAATTTGAAAGCTTCTGCACAGACAAGGAAAAGAATCAACATAGCGGATAAACAACCTACTGAATGGGAGAAAATATTGCATGCTATACAGCCAATAAAGGGCTAATAATTAGAAACTACAATGAACTCAAGCATATCATCCCCCCCAAAAAAAATCAAACAACCACATTAAAAAGTAGGCAAAAGGCATGAACAGAACCTTTTCAAAAAAAGATAGAGTAATGGCAAATAAACATATGAAAAAATGCTCAACATCTTCAATGATCAGAGAAATGCAAATCTAAACTACAATGAGATATCACCTACAGCAGTAAGAATGGTTTTTTTATCAAAAAGTCCCAAAACAACAGATGATCACATGGATGCGGAGAGAAAGGAACATTGTTGGTGGGACTGCAAACTAGTATAGCCTCCATGGAAAGCAGTATGATAGAGATACCTCAAAGAACTAAAAGTTGACCTACCACTTGATCCAGCAATCCCACTATTGAGTATTTACCAAAAGGGGGAAAAAATCAGTTTATCAAAAGGACGCACGCACTCAAATATACATTGCAGCATGATTCACAACCGCAAAGATGTGGAATCAACCCAAGTGCCCATCTATACATGAGTGGATTACTAAAATGTGGTATGTGTATACCATGGAGTCCTACTCAGCCATAAAAAATTGTGAAGTAATACCTTTTATAACAACCTAGATGTAATGGGAGACCATTCTTCTAAGTGAAGTATGGCAAGAATAGAAAAACAAACACCCTATGTACTCACTATTAAATGAAATCAATCAATCAACACTGGTGCACATGTGGATGTAAAACTTAATGGAAATCAAGCAGGTGGGAGAAGGAGGAGGAGATGGGTAAATTCAAAACTAACAGATACATACATGCTATGAACACATATAGCTTTGACTCAAGCTATATGAAAGCAACTCATATAACCAAAATGTTTCTACCTTAAGTAATATTCTAAAATTTTAAAAAATCAAAACTCCAAAGGCCAAGCGCTACTAAAGAGAAGTTCACATGCTGGAAGCAAATGCCATTTGCCCTCAAACATTGCTATGGTATAAGATAAATTTCCCTAGATTATAGATAGAAGTATTTATGATATTTGATTCTGGGATTGGGGTCTGTAGTTCCATAGTACACATGGCATTTAAAATGCTTTGCCTTCATGTAAGTGAATATCAACACACACATACCCACACAAACAGACAGACACACACTCAAAAACAGCCAGATTAGAATGTAGGGCAAGGGATGCCAGTCAAGGAGGGTGAGATAAGAAAGGGGAGACATTAAGAACATTAAGAAGGGGCAATGAAAGAGGACCAGAGAAGGCATCAGGGAGGGAGGGAGGCTGACTTGGGTGGGTAAACCCAAACACTCCTATGTTAAAGCAGACTAGCAGCTAAGCAATTGTATATTACCACCCTCTTATATTAGAGATGTAGGAATAGTGGCTAAAGAAGGTAAACGGACCTTTCAGAATCACATGGGGGCTTTTCCAAGGTGGTCTGAAGGAAGCAGAGAACACAGACAGCACCTGGAAGTCAGGGGGGTAAGAGAAATTTTGCAAGTAAGTGCTGGGTGGGGGCGGGGGGGGGGGGCAGGAGAGGCAGGGTGTAAGACTGACGGATATGGGAAGCACATATTTTCTCTGAAATTCAATTTGCATGAGGAAAAGATTTGTCAGTTGGAAGAGAGGAAGTCACTACAAGCTACTGAGAAAAACGTTTGCTGAACTCAGAGATCAAACAACAGCTCTGCGAGTCACAAGCTCCATCTCCCAGTGAAATGCTGCTTCTGCCATTTCAGTTATTAGCAGTTCTCTTCCCAGGTGGTGACAGTGAGAACGGTAAGAATCACTCTGGCAGCTCCCAGCACTGGTGCAAGGGTCTTGGATAAAAGCATGCTGCACTTACTCAAGTGCACTTGGACATGAAGGGTGTGAGCCCTGCTGTCCAGCCCTCTTCTGCCTTTCAGATTACTGAAGCAGGAGCCTCAGTTCCTGGGTCAAGCAAATGTGTCAGGCTGTATGTGTTCTTCAGAATCAAGACTCATGTTCTCTGGAAATTTTCCATTTCCATTCTCTCTCACTCCCTCCTGCTCCTCCCATTCTCTTGACACAGTCTTGTTTTTCCACCCCTCACAGCCTTCCAGGGAGCAACCTCCTTCCATGTCATCCAGATCTCATCCTTCGCCAACAGCACCTGGGCACACACTCAAGGTTCAGGCTGGTTGGATGATCTGCAGATTTACGGCTGGAACAGTGACTCGGGCACTGCAATACCCTTGAAGCCCTGGTCCCAGGGCAACATCAGTGATGAGGAGCTGGCTGAGCTGGAGGAGATATTCCGAGTCTACTTATACAGATTTACTCAAGATATACAGAGGAGTGCCAGTCAATTCCAGCTGAAATGTGAGTCCAGTCCCCTGAATTGGGAAGACTATCTATAAAGATTTTTTCCTCTGTTTGCAAGTCACTAATACCTCTCATCCTTCTCCCCTCCTTTCCGCTTTAACCATGGCATGCACACACTCTTCTAGAGCAGTCTCCTGCTGACTCCACACCTCCGCAGTATATTCCAGATTCCGGGTGCTTCTGACTCTTCTCTGACAGATTAGGGCTCCCCATTGGTATCCAACTCCTCCTTTGTCTTATGTAGACCTTGCTCCTCAAGGTCCCTTACTTCTACCCTATGACCGAGTGAACTACAGTGTGGCTTTCTCATCTAATCCGTTCTCTGCAGTCTCCTCTTTGCATCTCCTCTTTCTGTGGTCCTCTGGCTCACACTGAAATGCTGCTCTCTGGAATGGATCATGCTCTGCCTCCCACCCACCAACAACTATTATCATAACCCCATTCATGACACTCACAACTTTCCAAATGCTCTTATTTCTGAAAATCTCTATGTGCTGTAATTGGGGTTTGGTTCATCATTTCACATCCAAGAAATTTATCCCACCTAAATATAAAATACTAGGTGCTTTCTCGTGGCTTTTTTCTTATTTATGTTGAATAACTTGTTCTCTGTTTACCTTCTACCTAGACCCCATTGAGATCCAGGTCACAGCAGGCTGTGAGCTACGTTCTGGAGGTTACATAGGAGGCTTCTTCAGGGGAGCTATAGGAGGATTGGATTTCCTGAGTGCCAAGAACAATACATGTGTGCCATCCCCAGAGGGAGGCAGCAGGGCACAGCAAGTCTGCACACTAATAATGAAACATCACGCTGTAATCAATATTGTGAAGAAGCTCCTCTTTGGCACCTGCCCCCGATATCTCCTGGGCGTCCTTGATGCAGGGAAGGCAGAGCTGCAAAGGCAAGGTTAGTCCTGCTCTCTACTTCACTTCCCATGACTTCCTCTAACCACAAGAGTAGGAAGGTACCTAAGAGGATAGGGACTTAATCACCAAGTTATTTGGATTCCAAAGCAGTGGGAGTACTCGTTGTCAAAGCTCGTGGGCTTCTGAGTCCCTGTGATCTGAATTTGAGTCATGACACCACACTCTCACTGCCCCTTCCTGCCCCAGTGAAGCCCAAGGCCTGGCTGTCCAGAGGCCCCAGTCCCGGGCCTGGCCGTCTGCTGCTGGTGTGCCACGTCTCAGGATTCTACCCAAAGCCCGTGCGGGTGAGGTGGATGCGGGGAGAGCAGGAGCAGCCGGGCACTCAGCACAGTGACCTCCTGCCCAATGCTGACGGGACCTGGTATCTCCGAGCGACCCTGGATGTGGCGGCTGAGGAGGCGGCTGGCCTGTCCTGTCGGGTGACGCACAGCAGTCTAGAGGGCCAGGACATCATCCTCCACTGGGGTGAGAAAGGGCTGGGCCTGGCTGGACATGGGAGGAGGAGGTCATCAGGCAGAGAGGCAGGCACTGGGGAAGGATGGGGCTTGACAGACAAAAGAGGGAGAGGGGTAGACTGATTCATTTGGGGGACCCCAATCACAACAGGAATAAAAATAGAGGAGCCAAGTTACAAGAAAGATAAGAATGAAAGACAAGAAGATTGTGTCAGGGCTAGAGGGATCAAAGGATGGATGCATGGTGTCAGGAATGTGAGAGAGGGGGCTGGAGATGGCCACACATTGGAAGCAGCTGAATGGAGGTGCTGACACTCAGGTGGGGAAAGGGTGGCCAGGGGATTCAGTGAGTGGGATTCAAAGTAACATCCATTTGTCCTCTCCCAATTGCCAGGACACCCCACCTCCATTGGCTTGATCTTTTTGGCAATAATCGTGCCCTCCTTGATTGTTTTGCTGTGCCTCGCATTGTGGTATATGAGGCGCCGGTGAGTTGTTTTTTTTAATCATTCTTTTCTGTCCACCCTCCCACCCTTTTCAGTCATCTTATCTATTTCATTGCCTTAGCCTCATTCTTTCCACCAAACCCTTCCCCCCAACTTCCATCTCCTTTATGTGGAGATACATTTTTTAATCCTGTTAAAATACACATAACAAAATTTACCATCTTTGCCATTTTAAGTGTAGAGTTCAGTGGTGTTAAGTGCATTCATATTGTTATGCCATCAATCTCCAGAGCTCTTTCATCCCTCAAAATGGGAACTCTTTACCTATGAAAGAGCAATTCCCCATTTCCCTCTCCCTCCTCCCCCTAGCCCTGGCTAAGATCATTCTACTTTCTGTATCTGTGAATTTGACTACTCTGGGTACTGCAAAGAGTGGAATCATACTGTAATTGTCATTTTTTGAGTAGCTTATTTCACTTAGCATGAGGCCCATAAAGTTCATCCATGTTGTAGCATGTGACAGGATTTCTTACTTATATGGCCTGTATAATATTTCCTTGTAGGTAAGTGACACATTTAGTTCATCCATCTATGGACATTTGGTTTATTCCTTCCTTTACTATTTTGAATAATGTTGCTATGAACATCAGTGTTCAAACACCTCTTATATACAGCTCTTTGTCTTTATGGTTTTGACAGGTCATTTCAGGATAACCCTTGAGCCCCTGTCCTATCTCCTCTCCTATTTAGAATAAGTACCAAGAAGCCTAGAAACCGAAGATGTCAACCCAGGTGTCACTCTTATCATATTTCATCAAATTATCATCATATTGTATCAAAATGGAGTGTTCACAGATTTTAAGACAAATTATAATATAAGCACCAGCAAAAAAATTATTTAAAACTGTGAATTTATTATTAGATGGTACCAATAGTATGGTCTATGTCTTATATATTAAAATGTAAGAAAGAAAGTCTCGGAATAAATGAAATATGGTAGATACACTTAATGGAGACTTCTGTTGGGCTTTCTATTTTAAAACTTTTCTTTTTTTGTTTCTACTTAAATATCATTTTTCAAAGCAGCTAAATATAATTATGCTGGGATAATTGTATTGCATAGATGCAAGGCATTTTTTTAATGTAATTTCTCTCTCTGCCTGGATGACTTTCCCTCCCTCAAAGCCCAGCTGAGAAGCTTCTTCCTCTAGGAGGCCTTTCCCAGGGTTATAATGGAAGTAACCCTCCCTTGTCTGATAGCACCAAGAGAACCACTTATTCTGCACCAACAGCATTACATAAATTTTTGTTTTTCTTCCTTTTCTACTTGGAAATTCCTTAAGGGTAGTGATCCCGGTTTGTGGATCCCTGCCAAGATCTCTTACCTGCAGATGTATTTTATCAGTAAAAAGTATCTGAATTGTTGACTGTCAAGTTCATGGTTTTCTTTAACACTTACCCCCTTCCTTCTTTTTCTGTTTATTTGCTCTTCTAAGTCTTTCTCTTCTTACTAAAATATTTTCCACTTAGCCAAAAAATATTATGCCTCTCTGGCTTCTGCTCTGAACTCCCCTGGAGAAAACCACCTTGTCCTTACTACAACTGCAGCCTAAATTCAAAGAATCGTTGGAATGATCTCCTCCTTCTCATTTTTCCAGGGAGAATGAGTGAGAGGCAGGATAATTGAGGAGGAGTCATTCAGGGAGATTGTGACATATTCAAGGAAAAGGATTAAGAGGGCTGTTCCTGCCCTCAGGATCCTTGATTGATATCTGTGATGTATCATTCAGTTATATTTTTGACTTACATTTACATTTAAGAATTTTTTGTTTATTCTATACTTTTCTAGAACAGTCCATCTTAAAACATCCTAACTCATTTTGAATAAAATAGTAGGAGGAAGGGGGTTTTGAGCATATATTTGTATAGGGCTTAGGAAGGGAGGTGAGGGGAAACAGTAGTTTTGGAGAAGCCAGGGGTACTAGAAGCAACTCTCTGATCTGTAAATTTTAGGACAATGTGGTCTATAGGGTTTGAGAAATGTAGGAAATGTGGAAATCACACTTTTCCCACCATCTATTAGTACAACTGCTTACTTCTCAGGAATACGTTCAACTGGAACCCATCATATACAGTAGCCATACTATTGCTGTATACTTGGGAACCATGCAATGAGGAACATGGGAATGTGAACTATGAACGAGCTGCAGCAATAACACCTGGAATCTTGCTAGAAAAACTAATTGCTACCCCCCACAACCTGCTGAATCAGAAAACATGGGAATGGGAACCAGTAATCTGTTTTAACAAGGCTTCCAGATGATTCTGATTTATATTCAAGTTTGAGAACCCTTGTTCTAATGGTTTCTCAATCTCTGCACTATTGACATTTTTGGACCAGGTAATTCATGCTGAGGAAACTGTTCTGTGCACTGTAGGATGTTTAGCAGCATCCCTGGCCTCTACCTTCTAGATGGCAATAGTACCTTCTCAGTTGTCACATCTACTATAACCTAAGACATTGCTAAATGTTCCCAAGGGGGACAAGTTGACCCCAGGAAAAAAACAAGATCTAACAAAACGATCATAATATCATGCCCCTGTGCAGCCAGAATAATTACCTTATAGCCTATATCTGATGTAATTTGTCCTCATCCAACTGAAGTTTAGGATTTATGCTTGCTGGCTAAGGAAAGAGGAGTTCTCACTTTGGCTGGCATGGTATGTGCAATGCACAAAATTGATATTGAATTTTGTTTCACAGGAATATCTGGCCAGGGAATGAAACACACAAATAAAGAAAATGGATTAAAGTGCAAATGATAAGGTAACAGGGCCAAAGCCTGAATCAACTATACCTGAGACTTGAACTACCTGTAGATATTTTAGATAAATAAACCTAATAAGATTCATTTTTTTTTAATCCAATTGACTTGGAATTTTTAGTTGCTTGAAAATTCTGATATTGCTGTGATCACTGATGTCTTACACCAGCTTTTTCACATTTTTCTTATGTGTTTCCTGTTTTCTTTACTCCTCTTATTCTTTCTCTTCCCAAATTATCATCCCTCAACAGTGGTTTTTTGAACTCATGATTTTCCTATATGTATCCTTACCTTGAGAAACCTTGATTTACCCATGACTCTATGAACTCTGCATGAACGACTTTCAGAAATAGATCTCCAAACACAAAATACAAGGGCTTCCAAATCATTTTTGTGTGGTAGTCCATGTGCATATGTTTGTGTGATTTTTGCCAATATATAAAATACAGTACTTTGCCCTTTACTGCGTTAGGTATGTACCAAGACCCCCAAGTGGGTGCCTGAAATCAAATACAGTACCAAACCCACTTGCTATCAATTGGAACACATTTCTGTTGATGTCTTCCACCGAAAAATGTAATGCCTTTTCCATCTTAAGCAAGCAGGCATCATGAGCTTTGACAATATCCTTTGCAGTTTGAGGTGTAACTGCAAAACAGGCATGAATTTTATTCTTCTTCACAATTTTATGGATAGAAGATTCATTCTTACTGAAGATCTTAGAAACTACAGCATGCATTTTTTTTCTTTACTTGCTAAGTAAAGAACTTTCACCTTTTCATGTAAAGGGAGCATTTTGCAGCTTTACTTTGGCATATTCAAGAGTTTTACTACAAATGTGTATGAGGGGTTATGGAACTCTATATTTTGATGGTGGGCTTTTAATATGGGCTTATATATTTGTCAAAATAAATGGAAGTGTACAATTTAAATTTAGATGCATTTACTAAAAATTATTCATCAATAAAATTGAATTAAACATTTTTAAATGAAAACAGTACAAAGAAAAATAACAGGGACAGATTGAGGAAGGAAACTTCAGGCAGTGGAGACAATTTCATTTGTTTTCTCCCCAAAAAATTTAGAAACTGTTGCCTGTCTCATATTCAGTGCTCAACAAATGTTAGTTGAATTAGTAAATGAAACCTAAAGGGACTAAAAGCTAGCCAACACTATCTCAGATAGTACAGCCCTTTAGGAGATTTTCATCCCATATATATAGCACATTTGTTTCCTTGATTCCACCCCAACCCTGAGAACCAACTCTGTTTCTTCTTTTCCTTAACCACTCTGGGGCATATCTTCCCTGCTACCCTTCACACATGACTTACACACTCTCTCTCTATTTGTGTTTGTAACGAGTTGCATGGATTTGGCTCTCTGTATCTAGAAAATAAGTATGTCCAGGGACAAAGCTACATTTTTATTTAAAGGTTTAGAAAGAAAAGCGGGGAGTTAAAGGAGGCTGGAATTTCTCATCTAAGTAAGAAGCATTTAAACAAGAGGGAAGTATCAATGTTTCAAATGCTGCAACAATGTCAAGAAGGAATGTAATAGGACAAAACTACCAATGTGATAGTTAATCCAACTTAGATATGATTCTTTTTGTTTTGTTTTATTTTGTTTTCTGTTTTTCTGAGCACATATTACATACAGGAAAGGCATCATTATCATAATTCTTGTCCCCAAGGAGCTTAAAAATGGAAAAGGGAAGAAAGACTCAAGTAGCTGCAAAGCAGGGGAGGAAGTGACACATGCACATAGCAGAGTACAGTGACGTGCTCTTTGGGTTCAGAGGAGGGAAAAACTGATTCCTTCTTATGCATCAAAGAAGATCATGTGAGGAAATTACATTAGAATTTTGAAGGATGAGTACTATTGAAAAAATGGAGACTGCAAGAAAGCCACTCTATAGGCAATTACAGAAATTAAATTGGTTTATAGTAACAAATGATGGTTAGCCAGAAAGAGAAACGATTTCAGTGGAGAGTAGAAAGGATGGCGTCACTGTGCTGTCCTAGGCTCCTGGCCTGCTGGGTTCCTATTACCATGGGGGAGGCATGGGGAGGAGTCTCATGGGATGTCCTGATCAGAGCTGTGGAAGAACAGAAATGGGAGAAGCCCCTGGGTATGTTGGACGTGGTGACTGAGGATAAGGTGGAGTGGTCACGACAGCAAAGTTAAAAGAGGTAAATATGGAACATGCAATAAGAACTTGGAAAGATGAATTCAGATCTGATGGGTACAATGCACACTACCTGGCTGAAGGGCAGACTTAAAATGTCTACTAACCTGTACAAAAGCAAATGAAGTAGCACAAACATACATACCCCCATAAAATTCTGAAGTAAAAATTTTAAAAATACTTAACTATATTTTCTGTGTCAAACTTCATTTCCTCTAATATTAATGTAAACATACAAGGTTTATTTTGATATATTTTTCCAGTCTTTTTTGTTAACAGCTTTGTGACCTCATGTTTTGAGGTATATCTCTTTAAATACCAGAATTTTGTTGGTTTTTTTTAATCTGGAAAAAAGAGAAATTGAAAAGAGAGAAGGAAATGCAAGGAACCCACAGCAGCTTGTGTTTATCCACAACACAAGACCTATCAGAAGCATCAGGGGCACTGTCACTGCCAAGGTGTCAGGCTCATGGGAAGGTGGTGTCCTGCAGATATTGGAGACATACAGAGATGTCACTTTAAACCCACTGCTGATCTTGCTCTATCTACTGATTTCCCTACTTGCCTTGTGCTTTGGATACAAGTCACGTCAGTCATCCCATTTCAGTCGCTCTATTCCCATCCCAAGTCAAGAAGGGATTCCGCATCTCCCCAACACAAGTATGCTGTGTCTATGTGTCCCTCATGTCCCACTTCTCCATTCTTTCAATTACCTGTATTCATTCCACCCTCACATCCCTCACCTAGGTCTGATGCCATCCAACTTTCCTCATCCCAAGGACCCCTACTAACACTTCCCACATCCAGTCTCACCCCAGTAGAGGATGATGCCCTGGCCTCCCTGGCCGCTGTAGCTCATTTGACAAGACAGGACAGCTGCCTCCTTAGCTGCCTCATCCAGAGTCACCTAAAGATGCCATCTGCTGTTGGCAATAGGAAGACTATCATCTTGTTTAGTTCCCAGTTGTTCCTGCTCACTCCACATCCATGTCACCCAAAGAGGTTTTGCTTAGAACTGGAGACATGACAAACCAGCAATAGCCAGCCAGTCCCAAAGGTAGAATGACTGGACAGCCAGGCCTCTGGTCTCAGTGCAGAGAACACAAAAGTGTTCAGATGAGGACACTTACAGCTTAGGGGAATATATCCGCATTCCTATGCACAGCTATCTTTTTCTCTTCTCTAGGAAACCATCACCCAGTAACTCTTCTCCTGGTCCTTTTTCTTGTCCTGTCTTTGAAGGAGGAGGAAGGGGTGGATTTGAATAGCAAAATCTTAGAAGTAGGGGTTACACTGACCTTCCCTCTGGAGGTTCACCTTTTCCCCATCCAGGACACCCAAGAGAAACCGAGAGCATGCGTTTCTTATGAGCCTATACACTGTTTCCTTGATGCCTTCATAGTAGTTAAGTAGATCACAGATATCTGGGCCCTACTCCCACCCTCTGGAGTTGGCATCCATGATGTGTTTTGGAAACTCAGAACCTAATCCCTTGAAAGCTGCCCGAATGAAGGTTTTTGGACTCTATCTAGAGTGCAGCTCACAGTCAACTTTTGTGCCTATTACATAGGGATCTGGGGGTAGGGAGAAATGAGAAAAAGAATTAGGATTAAAATATAAGAGCAATGATATGATTATCTAGTACCTTATGAGAAAGAGGAGCAAGAAGATTTCATATGGGCTTAAGAGTGATCCAAATATATAGCGCATGAGTAATAGAGAAAAACTGTAGAGCAAAAACAGAGAAAAAATGTAGCCTGTCATCTAGGCACTGGGATATAAATGTCATCAGAATAGATAAAATCCAGGATGTTACAGTGCTTATATTTTAAAAGACAAAGGCAATAAATACATAAAAATAAATAAGGTAATTTAAAATAAATTAATTATTCAAGATAAGCTAAGAATATTGGAATAAGATGTGACTGAGATAAATTGTGCTACTTTACTTAGAATGATCATCAAAGGTCTGTCTAAAGGGATGACTCTTGAGCTGAGAAGGAGCTCAACATATGTGAGGGACAGAATGAAATCTGGCATCACAGAGCATAATATGCAATGGCAGAAAGATTGGACACATGACAGAGAAGTCAGTGTAGCCATATCAAGGGTTCAAGAATTATTGTGACCAAAAAACTACAGCCATGGGGCAAAATCTATTCCAATGGGAAACATCAGAAATATATTTTTACTACACACCTTACACTACAAACTGAACGGTCTCTATTTCAGCCTCTACATTTTGATAAAGGTCATACCCTGTGGACTTACACCATGTGATGAAACCCTGACATTTACCATTTATTACTCCAAACAATCCCTTAAAATTCCACCTTCCTCTCTGGACTCCAGTGGCTGCCTCTAGATAGGCTGTCTGAATAAGTTCTACAGAAGGTGGTGGACTCTCAACAGTGGAAAGGCTAGCCTCAGTGCCTGAAAACAGGTAAGAGTGCAGCCTGGATATGTGATTATGGAGCTTTGTCTATAACTTGAAAATGCCCAGCTTGGAGTTATAAATTTCCACTAAAAAAATCTATATAATCTGCTCAATTATCCCATCCAAGGGAGAAGGTTGTCTGAAGATCTATGTGTACTCTGCACCCAAACAGCTTCCTGCTTTCCCAAAGGGTTAATCAAATACATTTCAATTAATTAGATAATTTAAGAATGCACATTTATAGAACTTAAGAAACAACAAACCAAAAATAAAAATGACAATAATAATAGTAAACCAAAATAACATAGGGAAGCAAACACATGGCTTAACTGACATCTAATCACTCTTTTCCTTCATTGCCTTAGCACTGGCTCTGCACATTACCATGGTCCTCAAACCCCACATCCTCTTCTTTCTCAGAATGTGGATTTCTCCCTTGAATGTGCCCATCAACAAAGACTCACAGAGACATACACAATCTCTGGGAATTAGGAATGCCAGTCAACCTTGTTGACAAGGTTGACAAGAGATATTTCATGTTTTTATTGTCTCTACATTTCCCTGAAGGACAATTAACACCCCAGTCACTGTGAAGTCTGTCTCCTACCTCCTTCGTTAGAGATAAAAGGAAAGAGGAGAGGTTTTAATAACAGCACTATCAAATGATGCAGGGATGTCAAAGAGGGAATAGAATAAGACAATATCACTTGATCTGACACTGAATTTATCTGTCAGCATTTATTGGGAAACATTACCTTCAGGCAGAACCTCTTACATAATTTGTGCAAAATGAAAATGTAGTGTCTTTTCTGGGAAAACTATTAAGGATTTCAAAATGACCAAAGTGGTGCATTGAACCTTGCATGCGTCCCTTCAGAGCATGAGCTCTTGTGTGCCTGCACAGGTCATGTGCTTATAAAGCTGGCCCTGAATTCAGACAAGGCTTTTGTTCATGAATACAGACACAAAACACTTATATCCTACTTTCAAACAACTCAACGAAGAGATAAGAGCAAAAACCTAAATAGCTACTTTTCTGAGAAGGAAGAGATGAGTGTTTTTATGAAAATAGGTTCAATTTTGGGGAGGACAGAGAAGCTTTCAATTGGGTAATCCTGGGAAGCTTCCGAGAGAATGAGGCATCTGAATCATAGTTTGAAGGATCAATAGTGAAGCACTGGGAACATGGGGAGATATAAAGTTCAAATTTGAGCTGTGGGAAAAGATGATCCTAATCTCAAGAAGGGAAATTAGAGAGGAATGGTGAAGGAAAAAAGAAGATAGAAAAAAGAGTTAATTAGAGGTTGAAGAAACAAAGAACACAAAAAGGCTTACCATTGGTTTTTAAACCATGAGCCAACTACAACCAACATGACCAGAGTAATCACAGCCCTCAAACAGATCAATATCAGGAGGATGGAGTATCCACCTGGTTGGTGATAAAATACAAACATCAACCCATAAAATACTCTCTGTCCCACCACAGCTAAGTGTTTAATTTCACACGGGTGGGGACTTCTCGAGTCCTCATATGTAGTTTCTGGAGCCTTCATTTTAATTCCTCTCCAACCCTCTTCCATCAAATCACCAGTCATCCCTTGTTTTCTCTTTAGTACCTCTAATCCCCTACTTTCTTTTCCTTCAAATTTAATTGCTGTCATTCTATACCCTTCTTCGTGTGGATTCTCCCAATTTTACCATTCTTTTTTTTTAATAATAATAATAACTATCATTTATTAACGCTTACCATTTTGGACCCTTTGCTAGTTACTTCCAATACACTCTCTCTTTTTTTCCATTTTTTTTTATTTCAGCATATTATGGGGGTGCAAATGTTAAGGTTACGTATATTGCCCTTGCCCCCCCTCCTGCCTCGAGTCAGAGCTTCAAGCGTGACCCTCCCCTAGACGTTGCATATCTCGCTCATTATCTTTAATACATTCTCTTTCATGCTTAACAACCCAGCTAGGTGAGCACAATCGGCTTCATTTTATGAGTGTAGCTATGATCAGGGGGAGGCTGGAGGCCTGGTGAGCGGTGGCTTGGAAACCAACCCTTGCCACACAGGGCTCACAGTGTGGCATCTGTCCCCAGCCGGGCGCTGGACTTTCCGCTCCGGAGATGGCGCCGGGAGAGCCATGGAGCCCCCACTCTAAGAGCTGCCAGGCGACACCTCTCCTACAGCCACTTGGCCACAGCCCACTCCTTGGCCTAATCGCCTCTCCGCTCTCGAATGGCCATCGGGGATCCAAGGTCCACAGGAGTGGCAAAGCCTGGGTCAGGAGGGGTTCTAGACAGGAACTTTGCAGCACCGTCTCCAGGCAACGCGGCAGGGCGGGGCTTGCGTCACTGAGGTGCGACCGCGTCACACAGTGAGCAGCGGCCCCTTGTGGGTGTGAGCGGCTGGTGGAAGCGGCCCTGGTGCCCCGTGTGGGCGATGCCTTGAGCCTTGGATGAGCTGCCCGGCACTGTCCTTTCGTTGTTTTAAGTATATCTTTGCTTGAAACATACGGGAAAAGATAATTTGAACATGATCATGCTTTGTTTTTTTTTTTGTTTTTTTTGTTTTTGATCATGTTTTGAATTCCATAATATACCCTAGTGAAAGTTGTCTAATGCCCACATTTAAGTAACATGTTCAGGAGATGTATCATCTGATAAAGACACCTGCAAACTTCAGACAAATTCAGTAACGGATGTGTCAGAGCTCATTCTCCCGTCAGGTTATTGAGTTATCAGGTCCCTCTGGGTAACACATGATCTCTCTCCCTGCCACCCCACCATGTTACACAGATGCAAGCTAATGCTTGAGTACTTCACTTATGGTGCACCTCCATTCAGAAAGCCTCCAAAGACACTTGAAACACCAAAATAGACTTCTGCCGAAGTTATTTTTTATCTGTACATGACCCTAAATTCTTAGGTAAGTGGGAATGTTCGGAATGCATGCTAAGACCATGCAGACAAAGAAGGGCTGCAGCAAGTCGGACCCCTCAATTACTCTAGTGCAGAGAATTCGAGAAAGGTGAAATAAGAATTCTTGGCGAATCCTGCTTCTCCCAGGGAATGCGAAGACTGGACAGAATTTTCAAAAACAATTATTTTGAGACTCTGGAAATAGATCAAAGGCATACAACAGATGGAGAAGTGTTTATTCTAGAACGCTACTGAACGTTCTAGCACAACTGTAAGCACATCTGTAAGCACATCTCCTGAACGTAAAGCACTGAACGTAAACCACAACTGTAAGCACATCTCCTGAACGTAAAGCACTGAACGTAAAGCACATCTGTAAGCACATCTCCTGAACGTAAAGCACTGAACGTAAACCACAACTGTAAGCACATCTCCTCCACATGCCAAGTACCT
>VSMD01087541.1:0-20872 GCA_008750895.1 Mirza zaza
AGGTGGGCGGATCGTTTGAGCTCAGGAGTTCGAGACCAGCCTGAGCAAGAGTGAGACCCCATCTCTACTATAAACAGAAAGAAATTAATTGGCCAACTAAAATATATAGAAAAAATTAGCCGGGCATGGTGGCACATGCCTGTAGTCCCAGCTACTCGGGAGGCTGAGGCAGCAGGATTGCTTGAGCCCAGGAGTTTGAGGTTGCTGTGAGCTAGGCTGACGCCACGGCACTCACTCTAGCCTGGGCAATAAAGTGAAACTCTGTCTCAAAAAAAAAAAAAAAAAAGAAAGTTTATATCAATTTGGCAAATATAATGAATATTTTATGCAATTTCTCATCTTTTAATCCAGTAATTCCACTAATAGAAATATTTCTAAGGAAATAGCTAGAGATGAGGATAAACATTTGATACAAGAATGTTAATTGTAATTTTTGTATTAATAGTAAAAATTAAACATAATCAAAATGTGCAACATTAGGGAGCAAGAGGGCTTGGAAAATTAGCAATGTGTGTCTTGACTCATTCCATTGTTTGATTATAGATTATAGGAGTGCACTGCTGATGCTTTCAAATGGGCCTTCATTGCATGTTCAAGCCAAATGCAGGCAATATTCCAGATAAACTGCTACAGTTAGTTGGATAAACCTTTGAAAACAATCCAAGCTTCTGAAGGTTAATAAAGTAGAGTAATTAACAATAAAGCAGGGTGCTGTCATCCTAAACTGCCTGGTGCTGATTAGCACGTGCAAATGAAAGCGTGTCATCTTTAAGTGCTGTGACACTCTCTGTCTTCTAATTAAACTGCCACGGCGGCATTGTCCAAATACAAAAGAAAAAGAGGAATAATGGTCAGTGAGCTAAGAGGTTCTTTGCACGTAAAGCAGACATTTGAGCTCATGCTTCCTGGTCCCAAGAATGGAACCAATCAATAAACCCTGTTAGTGCTTGTGTAGGTGCCTTACTAGCCAGGATATTAAGAGGTGCAAAGGGGAGGTCCTCATTAAGAATGCCACTGACAAGTCCCCACTTCCCCCACCAGAATCAACCGTCAATGCCCTCAAGAACCTTCGGGGATGGCTGCAAGACCCTGACCTTTGTCATGTTAGGAATGTGTATGGTCCTGCCAGGCTCCTCTTCTGCTGAACATAAAGGGCGTGTGACCAACAGCAATAAGCTCATCCTGGTGTCTGGCTTGCCCACCCAGCCCAGGGAGCACCAGCGTGATCTCTCTGGAGCTGGAGGAGCTCAGTGGAGTCACACTCTGGGCTTGAGCCAGAGCTGTCAGATCTCCAGCACAAGCCTTTGGGAATGACTAGCTGTTGACACTTCAAAATGATTTCAGGATCTTTGCTTCCCAACACACACTTAAGACATGGAATGGGGGATAATGACCCAGGTCTGCTGCTGTCTCTTCAAAGCTGCAGGCAATTTTGTTTTCTGAAGTAAAATTCCCATGACATTAAATTCGATATTTCAACCGTCTTAAAGTGTACAATTAGTGGTTTTTTAGTATATTTACAAAGTTAGGCAAATATCACCACTATCTAATAATTCCAGAACATTTTCATCATCCCAAAAAGAAATTCTACACCTACCTAGCAGCCATTCTCCATTCCCTCCCACTAACCTCTGGCAACCGCCCGTCTGTGTGTTGTCTCTGCGGATTTGCCTTTTATAGACATTTGGTAGAAATGGAATCATACAATCTGTGGCCTTTGAGTCTGGCTCCTATCACTGAGCATATTTTCAAGGTTCATCCAAGTGGTAGCATATATAGTACTCTTTATGGCTAAATAATATTCCATTGTATACCACAATTTATTTATCCATTCATCAATTGATGGACATTTGGGTTGTTAACACTTTTTGGCTGTTATGAATAATGCTGCCATGAATATTCATGTACACATTTTTGTGTGGACCTATGTTTTCAGTTCTCTTAGGTATATACCTAGGAGTGGAAATGCTGGGTCATATGGTAATTCTATGTTTGACTTTATTATTATTATTATTTATTTTTTATTTTTGTAGAGACAAGGTATCACTACGTTGCCCAGGCTGGTCTTGAACTCCTGGCCTTCACATTTGTGAAACCATAAGTACAATCAAGATAAATGGATATACCCATCACCCCTAAACTTATTTATTTATTTATTTTGAGACAGAATGTCACTCTGTTGCCTGGGCTAGAGTGCTGTGTTGTCAGCCTAGCTCACAGCAACCTCAAACTCCTGGGCTCAAGCAATCCTACTGCCTCAGCCTCCCGAGTAGCTGGGACTGCAGGCATGTACCATCACACCCGGATAATTTTTTCTATTTTTAGTAGAGACAGGGTGTCGGTCTTACTCAGGCTGGTCTCAAACTCCTGAGCTTAAGTGATCCTCCCACCTCAGCCTCCCAGAGCGCTGGGATTATAGGTGTGAGCCACTTTGCCTGGCCCCAGTGAGTATCCTTTGTCATCTTACTCCTCACACTGCTGGAGAACTTAGACCAGAAAATGCAGGTAATATGGCACAGTATTTGTAACTTCCAAATACAATATGGACACTCATTCTCACATAAAATTTGCCTTTGGTCTAGACCCATTCTAGACATAAGACCAGGCTCCCTTCTTCCAAGGAGGATATGGAAACTCAGTCCCAGCTTTTATTGACTCAGGAAGTGTGCAAGTGGATTGAATAAGCACGGTTAATGTGGCATATTCCCCAGTCTAGACACTTACATTAGCTCCAGGGCCCTGAGTAACCTGAGGGACGAAATCTTTTCACATTCTGTTTTTGGTCTCTCCTCTGCTACATATGACTGGCAGTGCTTTAAAGGAACCTCATAAGCACCGACCATGAAGGTAGAATATTATTAAATACTAACCTAGTTATATATAATGTAGAAATAAAATGTTTGGTAAAAGCGAACCACTGTTGGCTGAGGCCAAAGTAACAAAGAACCTCAGCCTTCACAGGAATTATGTTCCACAGATCCCTGGGGATGAAATTTTTCTAAAGGAAATCTCAGAATTTAGTGAAGAATGCTGTTATCCTCTCTTGCCCCAACCCTTTGAAAAACAGGAAACATCTTGGATTAAGCATTTTTGTAAATAATGAGTAAATATTTATGGTAGGGGGCTTATATATTGTTACCAAGTATTTACTTTTCCAAAAAATGATTTATAAAAACTTTATGATAGGAAAATTTTAATATGATACTGAATATAGTTTTAGATCATTCTAATCATTGAAAACATGAAGGCAAGCAATGTGGCAAAATGCCCAAGTGCAACCCAAAGTAGTCCTCCCTCCAAGGGCACTGGCTCACTGGAGAGATCCCTTAGCTCATGTAGTCTTTTGGCAGATAATTATTGGACAGCTTCTATGTGCTGAGCTTTCTTCTGCTGGATTGCATCAAATTGTGCAAATGCAATGGAATGTGTGGAGAAGTGTTTCTGAGCAGAGGATGGATAAAGGAAACTCCCAATTGATGTTTCAAGCATATTCCTGAAAGGTCAGCAGAGGAGTAAAGTACATGGAATTAAATCTTTATATGACAAAAGTAAAACAGTGCTTTTTCAAACCCCTAACTTACTATGTGCCTACTTCGAACCATGATGCCATATGAAATTTTAAATGATCTTGGAGATGGTTTGAGAGACTTTTATCTGAATTTGTTTCACCAGAAAAGATTGTTTCCAAAACATATGTAGTATCAGTGAACTGAGTGCTTTTTTCCTAGGAGACTGAGCCCCAGAAACTCTACGTAAAATAGTGAGTCTTAATGAGAAACAAGATGTCCTTTTGGTTGTCCTTACACTTGCCACTCAAGTCATGGCTAAGCCTCCTCTCATTCATTCACTCAGCAGTGTTATTTATTTTTTTTTTTTTTGAGACAGAGTCTCACTTTATTGCCCAGGCTAGAGTGAGTGCCATGGCGTCAGCCTAGCTCACAGCAACCTCAAACTCCTGGGCTCAAGCAATCCTTCTGGCTCAGCCTCCCAAGTAGCTGGGACTACAGGCATGCGCCACCATGCCCGGCTCATTTTTTCTATATATATTAGTTGGCCAATTAATTTCTTTCTATTTATTGTAGAGATGGGGTCTCGCTCTTGCTCAGGCTGGTCTCGAACTCCTGAGCTCAAACGATCCGCCCACCTCGGCCTCCCAGAGAGCTAGGATTACAGGCTTGAGCCACCGAGCCCGGCCTAGCAGTGTTATTAATACCTGCTAAGTGCATGATGTTATATAGGCACTGAGTGGGAGAGTTCCTGTGCTCAGGAACTTAAAATCTTATAAATATTTTATAAGTGGTGTATCAATAAAAGTGCTTTGGTGGGTGCATTCACCTTGTGAAAAATCCAACAAGCTGCATTATGCTCTTTTCTGCGTGTGTGTTATATGTCAAGAAAAGTGCTTTGGAAATTCAAAATTGGAAGATGTTACTTCCATCCAAGAGAATAGGGGGATGCCTTTACAAGGAAGTTAATTTTGTGGCTTTATGTTATATTGTTACTGAGAGTTCATCATAATTGGGATAAGGTGGTTTTATTTTTAGGTAAGTGGGTGACGTCATCATAATCATCATCATCAGAGCAGCTACTGCTTACTAAGAACTTATTATATGCCAGTGCTGGGTGTCATCTGAGTTCTTTGTGCATACCAACCTACTTGATCCTCATAGCAGCCCTGTGAAATTAGGTTACTATTACTGTCTCCTTTTGACAGAGGCAGAAATTGAGACACAGTGAGATTGAATAACTTGCCCAAGGTCATTCAGCTCAATAAGGGGTAGAGCCAGTATGCAAATGCTCAGTGTAGCTTGACTCTTATCCAAATAGTAGCAGTTCTCAAAGTGTAGTCCAGGAACCCTTGTGGGTCCTAAGATCCTTTCAGGGGGTCCGCAAAGTCAAGCCTATATTCCTAAACATGTGAAGACATTATTTGCCTTTTTCACTCTCATTCTCTCAAGAGTGTACAGTGGAATTTTCTAGAGGCTATATGATGTGTGCTATCACAACAGATTGAATGCAGAAGCAGATACAAGAATCCAGCTGTCTTCTGTTAAGCCAGACACTGCAGAGGTTTACAACAATGCCATTCTTCTCACAAAATTTTTTGTTTTGCAAAATGTATTTATTTTTCATAAATTACATTATTCACATCAACTTTTAATGGGCCTATTATTACTTTTTTTTTTTTTTTTAAACAGAGCCTTACTTTGTTATCAAGGCTACACTACAGTGACATGATCATAGCTCATTGCAACCTCCAAACCCTGGGCTCGAGTAATCCTCCTGCCTCAGCCTCCCAAGTAGCTGGGACTACAGGTGTAAGCCACCATGCCCGGCTAATTTTTTTCTGTTTTTAGTAGAGATGGGGTCTCACTCTTGCTCAGGCTGGTCTCAAACTCCTGACTTCTAGTGATCCTCCTGCCTCAGCCTCCCAGAGTGCTAGGATTACAGGCATGAACCACTGTGCTTGGCCCTCTTATTGTTTTTAATAAATCAATAAATACTTTTAAACTTTTTTTCAGTTCCAATTTTTAATGTGGCAAATATCTATAGATATAACCCACATGCACAAAAGCTCTTTTGGAGTCCTCAGTAATTTACAAAGAGTATAAAGGGGTCCTGAGACCAAAAAGTCCTGAGAACCATAGTCCTACATGGTTCTGCCTTGGGGAGTTGGTCACCAAAAAGCTGGTTTTATGGTCTTAGTAGCATCTTTGGCGTCTGCTCTACCTCTTTTTGACCTGTCATATAAAAATTTATCCTTCCTTTTCTCCTGTGAAGCTGGGCACAATAATGCTGACATCCTGGGGTGGCCTTGAGAATTGAATGACAGAATGCAAGGAAAGTGCTTAGTGCAGAGAAAGCACTCAACTGTGGCCCAGAACTAGGAACTTTCCTTGTGTTACCTGCAGGTGATGGAATTTTACTGCCAGTCCTGTGAGACCGCCATGTGTCGTGAGTGCACTGAGGGGGAGCACGCAGAGCACCCCACCGTCCCGCTCAAGGACGTGGTGGAGCAGCACAAGGCCTCGCTCCAGGTCCAGCTGGATGCTGTCAACAAAAGGTGTGGCACCCCTCCCCCACGTCCCCAGTGGTTGTCTGTGCACAAGGCCTGGCCTCCTGGTCTCTTGTGTTAGTGCAGTGGTAGGTTCGTGTTATCCTTGAGGTGTCAGGCTATGTGTCATGAACATGTTCTCCTTTGATCATGGGTCTGTTGTCATAACTAGTGAGTGTTCCCTGCCCCTTGGAAAATTCCAGCCTCCTTATGTTACAAGTGGTGGCATTTTTGTTTTAGTACCTTCGTATGATTCAGTGAATTAAGTACACTCAAAGAAAATGCTCTCAGGAGCTCTCTCATTTCATGCCTAAAGAGCCTTCTTTTGCTATTCCTGACTCACAGGCCCACTGTGTCGGCGCCTCCTTTCTGTGGGAGCCCTGCAAGTCTTGAGCAGCGATAGTCTTGAGCAGCGATTGCTCAATTTCCCTTATGTTTTTCTGCTTCTAGGCTCCTTCTTTGGCATGGAAATGAAGGAACAGAGTAGCAGTGGGACAAAGACCAAAGGCAGGAAATAGCCAGCTGAAAAAAAGAAAAATCTCTTCACTGATACCCATAGTGAGAACAGTGGTTATGCTATACTAATTAAAAAAACTTGGAAACATAGGAGAAGTTCCCAGGAAACTCTGAGTTTGGAAAAGCCTTTTATGTGGCTGGGGAAAATGTTACAGCTATGCATCTAGAATAATGGTTCTCAAGCATGGGCAGTTATGCCCCTTAGGGGACATTTGGCAATGCCTGCAGATATATTTGGTGTCACAACTGTGTGCTAGCGTGCTATTGGCATCTGGTAAAGGACAAGCTGCTGTTAAACATCCTCCAATGCACTGAACAGCCCCCTGCAACAAAGAATTATCTGGCCAAAATTGCTTTTCAGAGAGCTTCAAGTCTTTGTCCCATCAATTATTCAAATTAGATGATTGAAGATAGTTTGAAATAGACGTAGACCCTCAAAGTCTCTTCTCTCAAAAGAAGTAATTATTTCATGTCTTATTCATTCTGTTCTTTGGTTATTACTCTTTTTAAAGATGATGAAAGGCATAGAAAAAAATTTTTTGACAAAATATAGTGTTTGGATAGATTTAGGAATATTTCTGGGTTGAGGTTAAATAATCATCTGTAACAACTGTCCCTTCAGGCTCCCAGAAATAGATTCTGCTCTTCAGTTCATCTCAGAAATCATTCATCAGTTAACCAACCAAAAGGCCAGCATTGTGGATGACATCCATTCTACCTTCGATGAGCTCCAGAAGACTTTAAATGTGCGCAAGAGTGTGCTGCTTATGGAACTGGAAGTCAACTATGGCCTCAAACACAAAGTAAGACTCCAGGCATCCTCCAGAAATGGGTCTTTAAGTGTCACCATTGTACGGTAAACTATTTTTCACTTAATGGAATATCCAGCTTTTTTTTCTTTCTTTCTTTCTGTTTTCAGCAAAACTCTATGATTCTGTGACCTTAAGTGCCAGTTCATAATTTTACAAAAGGCAAGGTTGAATAATACTTTGAGGATTCAGGGTTAAACTGGATTGTTTCCCTTCCTCAATTATAATGTGAAATAGTCTCTTAATTGCTCTCTGATCTACACCAACCTGTTAATCAACTTCAAAATGGAACGCTGGCTGCAGCCTTTGTTTAACTCTGCATTCTCAAAACCCCAGATGAAAATCTTATGCCGGATGAAAATCTTAATGCCGGTCAGGTGTGGAGAATTTTCATTCGTTTAGTTTCTGCTCCTTTAGGTGGTGACCGTGGAGCTTTGTCCATTAGAGAAAGGCAGAGAATAATGAATATTTCACATGTCAGGCACAGCGATTCGTTTGCCAGGACTTGTAATGGCATTTCAGTTTGCCTCCATCCAAAACACGCGAGCCAAGAAATACATGACGTTTCTGTTTGTCCCGATCCAAAGCACGTGACCCGAGAAGCGACAAGTGTGGGAGGGACCAGGCGGGGCGGCAGGGGCAACTCGGCCAGGGAATGGGGAATGCAGTCTGGGGTGGCGCGCTAGCACTGGGGTCGCTGGGTTTTGCCTGCGTGGGCAGGCGGAGGGAGGACGCGGCCCAGGGCTGAGCCCACGCCCTGTGGGAAGGCAGGCGGCGCTCACCGGGCCCCGGTTTCCCGCAGGTCCTGCAGTCGCAGCTGGACACTCTGCTGCAGGGGCAGGAGAGCATCAAGAGCTGCAGCAGCTTCACGGCGCAGGCCCTCAACCACGGCACGGAGACCGAGGTGCTGCTGGTGAAGAAGCAGATGAGCGAGAAGCTCAACGAGCTGGCCGACCAGGACTTCCCGCTGCACCCGCGGGAGAACGACCAGCTGGACTTCATCGTGGAGACCGAGGGGCTGAAGAAGTCCATCCACAACCTGGGGACCATCCTCACCACCAACGCGGTCGCCTCGGAGACCGTGGCCACCGGCGAGGGGCTGCGGCAGACCATCATCGGGCAGCCCATGTCCGTCACCATAACGACCAAGGACAAAGACGGCGAGCTGTGCAAAACCGGCAACGCCTACCTCACGGCGGAGCTGAGCACGCCCGACGGCAGCGTGGCGGACGGGGAGATCCTGGACAACAAGAACGGCACCTACGAGTTCCTGTACACCGTGCAGAAGGAGGGGGACTTCACGCTGTCGCTGAGGCTCTACGACCAGCACATCCGCGGCAGCCCGTTCAAGCTGAAGGTGATCCGCTCGGCCGACGTGTCGCCCACCACCGAGGGCGTGAAGCGGCGCGTCAAGTCCCCCGGCAGCGGCCACGTGAAGCAGAAGGCGGTGAAGAGGCCGGCGAGCATGTACAGCACCGGCAAGCGAAAAGAGAACCCCATCGAGGACGACCTCATCTTCCGCGTGGGTAAGGGCGGCCCGGGCGCGGCTCGGCTCGGGTTAGGGGCGACCGGGGGAGGCGCGGAGCTTCTGCCCGAGGGTGCTGGGAGATACATCGGGATATAAAAGCTGGTGTAATTTGCTAGGTGGGTTTAGGTAGCCTCCTTCTCCAGAGATGTTGTTTTCCTCCTCCTCCTCCTCCTCCTCCTCCTCCCCCCGCTCCTTTTTAACACGCTACGTTGTTAGAAATTCACAAACTGGAAATAAGCAAACAAGAGATATAGAAAAACACACACACACACACATATTAATCTGGAAATTTTAATGGAAATATTGGCAGTCTCCTCCCACCTCCACCTTTGCACCCCCCCACCCCCGTGTCTTTAGAGTACTGGCTAACCCACAGGTAGAGAGATCCTTATCTCTCAGGGAAGGCGTTTTTTTTTTTTTTCCCTGAAATCTGCCAGCTCCAGCTGTACCTGGGGTCTCCCTGTCATTGCTTCTGCATTGCAGTGGAGGGTGGGGAGGGCGATGGTGCTTTGCAAGTTGCGATCACTCTCAGCTGTATGTAGCTGGAGAGCAGCCCCAAAGAGGGGAAGTCGGGTGGAAGGAAACTTGGAGAAGAGAATGGGGTTGGGGCTGGTTTGGGTGGAAGCAAAAAAAAAAAAAGGTGCAGAATGAGCCAAGAGTGTTGGAAATGCACATAGCCCTTCCCTCCTGATTTATTGTGCCTCTCTCTCTCTCTCTCTCTCTTTCTTTTTTAAAACTGCATATGTTCTCAGTAGAAAGCAAACTAAATGTCAACAACAGAGTGCTGGACAATTCTTAAAGGGAAAAAAGTCTGCATTTTAGTTGGTTTCAGAAAATAGTTCCAGCATGCTTCTCTTTCTTCCTCTTCAGTCTTACACTGCAGTATCTCTAAAAGGGTGAGGCACAGCATGTAAACTGCAACATGCAGAAAAACAATTCCGTAGCTCAAATACATTGCCTAAATGAAGGGAACACATTTGTTACTGCAGAGCTTCTCAGGCCCTTTAGAATCTGCTAATGTGCACTATAAACCTCTGAGCCAGGAGAGGGATAACAGGCAGCACTTCCAAACTTTTCTGACCATAGAACTTTTTTCCATGGAGCAACTTGGGAAACTAAGGCTCCTTGGAAAGTTCTTGGACAAAGCTGTTCTATGTTAATAGTTCAGGCTGAATCTTGGTAGACCGTGGTGTGATATGTAACTTGTCTGTTCAGAGTGTGGAGGCCCTCATACATTCGCTGGCCATACGTGCAGTGTAGGCACAGAGATTGTTGCTGCACCCCAAAGCAGAGTAGACAAGCTGGGGCGGGTGCAGGATTGGGAGCCTCCCAGCTCTGCCACTCCGGTTCCACCACTTACTCGAGCCTTGCGCAGATCTTCTGCTTCCCTGAACTTCAGTTTCCAAGTTTACACAATGAAAATGCAAAAATATTTGCTGCTTAGAATTATTCTGAGTTCTGAGTTTAATGCCTCACATGTAGGACGAGCTAAGTAAATGAGAGCTATTGTT
This sequence comes from Mirza zaza, assembly GCA_008750895.1. Taxonomy (NCBI): domain Eukaryota; kingdom Metazoa; phylum Chordata; class Mammalia; order Primates; family Cheirogaleidae; genus Mirza; species Mirza zaza. Next base: position 10,420 of record VSMD01087541.1, read on the forward strand.
TTGGCATGTGTAATTGTTCAGGCTCTTAGATTCTCCCTACTACTTTTCTTTGCAAAATATTAACTTGCTGCTCCCCATTGATCTCCTGCATTAAGACTAAATTCCTTCTCCCATTCAAGCCCTCACCTCCACACCTCCAGCTGAGCCACCCCTGTTGTCTTCCCTAGGCAGTGTGCGGAGTGGCAAAAGGCTCAGATCTGGAATTGGTCAGATCTAGGTCTGAATCCTGATTCTTCTCGCCAGCTGGGCATTGGCTTGCCCTTTCTGAAATGTGTTTTCTCCTCTGTAAAATAAAGAAAATGAAAGATATTACCTAAACCTTAAGGTTGCTGTGGGGATGAAATGAGAGAGAATTCTTGTAATATGGCTGGCACTTGCCTATGTCCAATAAGTACTCAATTAATAGCAGCTAAGATTGTACTCTGTTGTTGTTACTAATCATTACCATCTCCACCTCTGACACCCACCTAAGGAAAGAGGCATGTCTCATAGGGTTATTTCCCTGGCCAGCTATATTGGTTTTGCTTCCCTAGCTCCCACCCCAGGAGGAAGGGGATAAACTCTTCTCCCCTCCTACCCATTAAGAAATGCAATATTGATTCACTGACATTAGTGGAGAGGTGTTTAAATGTTTAAACATCTGTAAAGAACTCAGAGTCGTGCCTAGCATGCAGCATGATGTCTGAGGGTTTTTTTTTCTTTTTTTTGAGAGGGGGTATCGCTCTCTCACCTGGGCTAGAGTGCCGAGGTGTCAGCCTAGCTCACAGCAACCTCCAGCTCCTGGGCTCAAGTGATTCTCCTGCCTCAGCCTCCCAAGTAGCTGGGACTACAGGTACACGCCATCATGCCTGCTAATTTTTCTATTTTTAGTAGAGACCAGTCTTGCTCTTGCTCAGTCTGGTTGCAAACTCCTGACCTCGAGCAGTCCTCCCGCCTCAGCCTCCCAAAATGCTAGGATTATAGGTGTGAGCCACCGAGCCCGGCCGATGTCTGAGTTTACTGATGAAGTAAAGATGCTGTCTTAGTTTGCTAAGGCTGCTATAACAAAATACTTACAGTCTGGATGGCTTAAATAACAGTCATTTATTTTCTCGCAGTTCTAAAAAACTGGAACTGTTTTAGAGTTAGAATTCCAAGGTCAAGGTGCTAGAAAGGTTGGTTTCCTCGGACGCCTCTGCCCTAGGCTTTCAGATGGCTGCTCTCTTGCTGCTTTGTCCTCCCATGGTTGTTCCTCTGTGGCTGGCACCCTTGCAGTATTTGTTATTCTGTGCCTAGTTTATGTCATTTAACATAGTGTCCCTCAGGTTCACCCATGTTCTCACAAATGACAGGACTTCCTTCCTTTTTAAGGCTGAATAATATTCTACTTTATACATATACCACTTTTTCTTTATTCATCTGTTGATGGATACTATGGTTGGTTCCATAACTGGCTATTGTGAATGGTGCTGAAATGAACATGGGAGTATAGCTATCTCTTCAACATACTAATTTCATTTCCTTTGGAGATATACCCAGAACTGAGATCTCTGGATTAAATAGTAGTCCTTTTTTGAATATTTTGAGGAACCTCCATACTGTTTTCCATAATGGCTGTACTATTATACATTCCCACCAACAGTGTACAAGGGTTCCTTTTCTCTATATCCTTGCCAACACTTGATATCTTTTGCTTTTTTGATGATAGCCATTCTAAAGATGTGAGATGATATCTCATTGTGGTTTTAAGTTGCATTTCTCTGATGATTAATGATGGTGAGCACTTTTTATATACTGGTTAGCCATTTGTATATCTTCTTTAAGAAATGTCTGTTTAGGTCATTTGCTCGCTTTTAGTTAGGTTATTTGTTTTCATCCTATTGAGTTATTTGAGTTCCTTACATGTTTTGGATATTAACCCCTTATCAGATGTATGGTTTGCAAATATATTTTCCCATTCTGTAGGTTTTCTCTCTCTTAACTCTGGTGATTGTCTCCTTTGTTATACAGCTTTTAGAGATACAATTCCATTTATCTATTTTTGCTTTTGTTGCACACCAGCCTGAGCAAGAGTGAGACCCCGTCTCTACCAAAAATAGAAAAGATTAGCCGGGCATGGTGGCGCATGCCTGTAGTCCCAGCTACTCGGGAGGCTGAGGCAGAAGGATTGCTTGAGTCCAGGAGTTTGAGGTTGCTGTGAGCTAGGCTGACACCATGGGACTCTAGCCCAGGTGACAGAGCAAGGCTCTGTCTCAAAAAAAAAAAAAAAAAAAAATGCATCTAAAGGCTTAGAAAAGCAGGCACACAGTAAGGACTCAACAAATGTTGACTCTTGTTGTTGTCATCGTCAACCAAGATAAGGAAAGGATGATGAAGAGTATTTCAATTTTGATCATCCAGGTTGCAGTGCATATTAGGCATTTTGGAATATGGGTTTGGAACTCAAAGAAGTCAGGGCTAGAGAGATCAATTTGGAAGTGAAAAGTATAGAGAAGTTACCTTAAATTATGAGCTTCCATGCAATGTCAAAGACAGGAATTATGGTTCCAGGAGGAATAAATGGTGAATGAAAGCAGGAGAAAGCATTGTTCCTTTCTGAGCTGGGCATTGGGCTATATGTCACTGACTTAAAATCCTTAGTAGATTTAGGCCAGGAATGGTGGCACATGCCTGTAATCCTAGCACTCTGGGAGGCCAAGGCGGGAGGATCGCTTGAGCTCAGGAGCTCAAGACCAGCCTGAGCAACAGTGAGACCCTGTCTCTACTAAAAATAGAAAAAATTAGCCAGACGTGGTGGTGCATGCCTGTAGTACATGCCCAGCTACTTGGGAGGCTGAGGCAGGAGGATCGCTTGAGCCCAGGAGTTTGAGGTTGCTGTGAGCTAGGCTGACACCACTGTACTCCAGCCCAGGCAACAGAACAAGACTGTAAATAAATAAATAATAAATAAATAAATTTAATTTAAAAAGTCCTGAGTAGATGTAATATACTTTCAGTTCCTAATAACCCTATAGTATCATATACCTACTACAATATACTGTGTGGTATACAGGAGGCAGCTTATACTGGCTCATTCAGTGACTCCATGTTGGTCAGTAGACTAAAACCAACCATGACGGGACCACTTAAATTAGAGAATGGGCAAATGTACAAATCAGAGCTCTCCTAGCCCCTGCCCCTCAAGAGCCATCTTACCGGGACAGCCTATAATCATCCTTACTCTTGAAGATATGAGGGGTTAGAGAAGTGAAGCCCAAGCCTTTTAAATGGCACAGTGATTCTTCTTCATTGAAAATGCCCTTTCACTACTGTGGTTTCCCAAAGTTGACGGATTTGACATTTCTCATACCTGAAAACTTCACTGTGTGCCCACTGTGAGTGAGTTATTGTGTTACTCTAATATTGTGTTAGAAAATAATCCCGAATGAGTTTAGAGCATCTGTTGAAGATGGTTTCTTAAAATACAGGAGTTATTTTTCCCTCACTGTTAGCATTTGCTGACTAGAAGCCAGGAGCTGGTTGTGTCAGCTACTAAAGAAAGTCATTGAACAAAGGGAAAGTCAGAAAGATGTGGGAGGGAGTGAAAGAATTTCACTTGAATTGTTTCAAATTATATAATTTGTCATACACCATACCTGAATGAGTCATTGAGGAGTCAAATGAAACCCTCATTTTACTCTAGAATAGTGCAATTTAAATGAATGTGTAAAATCATGAGTTCAGAGGCTTTACAGGAAAATATGATATTTTATGCCCCTTTCCCCTGCCTCACCTCTGCAAACCCACCACCTTTCTTCCCTAAAATATATGAGGAAGGAGACTATGCTAATTTGGCATCTGTGTGACCTCTTATAAGAACCTTGCCCCCGCCCCTTGAGAATCTCAGCCTTGGGATTCTCTTCTTGTCTTTCAAGTGGAAAATGATACAACTAATATTTACTGATTACTAGGCACTGTGCTGTGTTGTAGGGTGCGACAGTGAGCAGGACAGATGTTGTTCCTGCCCTCAGGGAGCTTACCGTCTAGTGCGGGATACAGGCAGTTAAATAGTTAAAACATCATGTGATAACGATTGGGTTTTCTTTTTTTTTTTTTTTTTTTTTTTTTTTTTTTTTTTTTTTTTTTTTTGAGACAGAGTCTCACTTTATTGCCCAGGCTAGAGTGAGTGCCGTGGCGTCAGCCTAGCTCACAGCAACCTCAAACTCCTGGGCTCAAGCAATCCTGCTGCCTCAGCCTCCCAAGTAGCTGGGACTACAGGCATGTGCCACCATGCCCAGCTAATTTTTTCTATATATATTAGTTGGCCAATTAATTTCTTTCTATTTATAGTAGAGATGGGGTCTCGCTATTGCTCAGGCTGGTCTCGAACTCCTGAGCTCAAATGATCCGCCCACCTCGGCCTCCCAGAGAGCTAGGATTACAGGCTTGAGCCACCGCGCCCGGCCACGATTGGGTTTTCTAAAGGATTTTAAAGAGAAACATGATCCATGTGTGTACCCAAAGGGTAGGGTATCCTCTCCTTCCAAAACCTGGTATTTTAAAGTCCAATTAGAAAGAAGCAATGTGTGTATTAGAAAGAGTGCATGTAAAGGGTCAGCAGGACCAGGTTTTATTCTTTCCTTTGTCTCTACCTTCGTGATGTGTCTCGCTTCAACTTTCTCATCTATAAACTGGGAATGATAATGTCTTCCCTGCTAACTCATGGGACTGTACATAAGAGAATGTACATGAAAGTGCTATGAATCTTTCAGAACAGTGTTTTCCCATGATATAATGGGGATTGTAATTTACTGGGTCAGTCTCTCATAACTCATTCATGCACTCATTCATTCAGCAAACATTTGTTAAGCACCTACTTGGATGAAGATCCTGTGTTAGATCCTATACTTGGCTCAGTTTCATTTTGTTGCATTAGCCCATTCAAAGTACTTAGATTTATTAGCATTAATTTTTATATTGAGTTGGAGTATGTGATAAGAGAAAATCTGCATTTCTTGTTCCCCTTTTCAGCCTAAGAGCTCTCTTTACTTCTGTAACCTTCTTGAAGGGGTGGGTGGAAGTGACCAAAAAGAGCCTAGGTGAGAAGCTTTTGGCTTAAAAATTCATTTTGTGCTTCATGTGCAGGAATAGCAACTGGAAAGAACTAGTTTAATTATCTGATGGAATTATTGCCAAATTGTTTATAATTACTTTTAAAATTCCTGTTACTCATTTTACTAGCCACAATGTAACCATCAAACGAAGTCTTTTTACATCAAAGTAGACAGGAAAAGATTTTGTAAGTACTGTATGTGTTTTGCGTTACATATATATTTGTTATGAAAGAACTACTTTTCATTATATATTTAGAATACTTAGAGAAGAGACTTTTCTACTGACTAAATAGAATTTACTAAAAAGCTTGGAGAGTAAAGCATGAACCCAAATTATTTCTAACTTATAGAATTTAAATTGATGTCATTTTGGTCCCAAGACATTTTATAAACACTTGAACATTTCAGTGTAATGACAATACGCTATCATTCTGCATCATTACTCATCATCAAGGTTTTTCTAGTTTCACCGCTAGTGAAAATAGTCAGCATCAATTGTCTTTCAAGAATATGCTGGTGGTGTCCTTTCATCACCCAAAGTGACACTGTGATCCTGCTGTGTGCTTTCAAAGAGAGTTTTTAAAAAAAAAAATAATTATCATTCAATAAGACAAAAAGATACTCATAAGAATCGGGATGTTACCAGCAGTGCCAGTCCAGCTGTTCAGAAACTGAGCCATGTTGTTTAAAGAAAAAGACTTTTAAGCACTCTTGAGAGGCTGAGGAGGGAGGATTTGCTTGAGGTCAGGAGTTCAAAACCAGCCTGAGCAAGAGCAAGACCCCATCTCTATTAAAAATAGAAAAAATTAGCCAGGCATGGTAGCACACACCTGTAATTCCAGCTACTTGGGAGACCAAAGCAGGAAGATCGCTTGAGCCCAGGAGTTTGAGGTTGCTGCGAGCTAGGGTGATGCCATGGCACTCTAGCCCAGTGACAGAGCAAGACTCTGTGTCAAAAAAATAAAGAAAAGAAAAAAGAAAAAAAGAAAAGATTTTTAAAACAAATACTATAAAATTAAAATAGCAGAGCCTTGTTTCTTCTAGCCTCTTTTAAAAATACATACGCAATGTGAAACAAACAGATGTTCCTCCAACCCTGTGATTTTTATTTACATGGGGGGCAACAGACTCACACTCTCCTTACCTGGAGACCTAGGATAAGAGCTGGGCCAACACATGGCCCTCGAGCACAGCACAGGTTGTGGGACCTCTTCCAGCAGTATGTTCCTCAGTGACATAGCCCATTGCCATCATGGCCTAGTATTGGCAGGTGCTGAGCGTCTCACATTCCTTTCTAGCTGGGCATAGAGTCTTCCTTCTCCTTGCTCTGAATGGTATTACTATGGATTCCAACTAAATGTCTTCCCAGGTTTTAATATTGTCCCCCCAAAAATTATTTCCCATTTCTACCGACACTCAAAAATGTGTGTTTCTGCAAAGAACAAAAAAAGTTAGTGTTTTTCATGCATATATCTCCCCTCCTCTGACATCATCTCTGTATTTTCAGAAGGAAAATGGAATCTTTTTGACTAAGGTACCCCCCTGACTAGTACCGAAGCACTATTTTCTCCAGTTTTGTTTTTCCCTTTCCTTTCACCAGCTGCTGCTGCCCACAGAGTCTTCTCTGAGTAGAAGCTTTGTCCCCAGCAGGATTAGACTAAAGGTTAAACTAAGGAGGGCGGGAGGCAGTTTTGTCCCTGCCTGGACCAGAAGAATAGCAAACTAGTGTTTGTTTACTCTGTTCAGGTGCTTCTCACCCTCCTCTCTATTTGCAGTATTTCTTCCCCCTGCCTGCATGCCCTCTAAGCCACGCGTGCACTCCAACTTTACAAAAGCAAGGATCTAGAACAGCCTGGGTTTTCTTTAGAGTCGCTCCTTTGGCTTATGTTCCAATCTCAGAAGACTCTGGCTTTTTTGGGGAGGGACAAAGTCTTACTTTGTTGCCCAGGCTAGAGTACCGTGGTGTCAGCCTAGCTCACAGCAACCTCATACTCCTGGGCTCAAGGGATCCTCCTGCCTCAGCCTCCTGAGTAGCTGGGACTATAGGCATTCGCCACCATGCCCGGCTCATTTTTTCTATATATTTTTGGTTGTCCAGTTAATTTCTTTCTATTTTAGTAGAGACGGGGTCTCGCTCTTGCTCAGGCTGGTTTTGAACTCCTGACTTTGAGCGATTTGCCTGCCTCGGCCTCCCAGAGTGCTAGGATTATAGGCGTGAGGCCCAGCCAACTCTGGCTTTTCATTGTGTTTCTTTAATTGGTCCTCAGTTCCTCATCTTGCTGAATTCCCTGCTTTTGTTTATCAAATGTTTTTAATAAGTTAAATTAAGAATTTTTTCTTAAAAGACCCCGGCTTGCCCACAGTATTTTTTTTTTTTAAAGAGACAGGTTTTTGCTCTGTTACCCAGGCTAGAGTGCAGTGGTGCAAACATAGCTCATTGCAACCTTGAACTCTTGGCCTCAAGCAATCCTCTTGCCTCAGCCTTCCAAAGTACTGAGATTACAGGCATGAGCCACTGCTCCTGGCCTACTTCTTATTGTTTTTAATAAGTTTGCCTTTAGCTACTCTTCTAATTTGGCCATAGTAATAAGCATTCTAGTGCCTGTAGTCTTAGCTACTCAAGAGGCTGAGGTGGGAGGATCACTTGAGCCCAGGAGTTTGAGGCTACAGTGAGCTACAATCCCACCACTGCACTCCAGCCTGGGTGACAGAGCAAGACCCTGTCTCTAAATAAATAAATATTAAAAAATATTCACTGATACCATGTTCATGCATAATATTATAGGGATTCCATTTGGATCAAATGTAAAAGATCCTCTCTTCTGATGCATTTGAAATAAAATAGAACAGTATCTGGATCTCAGATTTTTTGTTCACATTAGTGAGAATAAATGGGATACAGAGATAGTGAGTAAACTTGATCAAGTCCATGATTTAAAAAAAAAAAAAGCTACTATAAGATGGTTCTGCCTAGCAATTCTGTTGTTGATTTTATTCTGAGTTTAATCTATTGCCAGTTTCTCTTTCTAAACTCAAAAATCTGTTTCAGAAGAATCTATTTCCAAGTAGTGCTTAATTGTGTGTTTGCCATTAGCTACCATCATTGTACACTTGTTTACTCTTTCCTAAGGCACTGCATTGATGTTTACAAACAAAATATCAAATTTCTCTTCTGAATATGAAAATTATAAAATCAAGGCATGGTTTTCTCTATGAAAATTTAAACTTCCTAGTCATTTCTGAGCAAACTTCATTCTTTTTCCATCCATTAATATTTACATCATCCTATGGAAATAAATTTTAAAAACTTCTTTTGAAACAAAAACAGATTTCTGTTAACCTGTAGTTACTTATGCTTTTTTTCTCCCTGTCTCATCTCTTCCTTTAAAAAAGAGTCTAATATTAATGAGACTATTTCCTTGTATTAATTTCCTTTTGCCTTTCTTATTTACTTAATCTAGAAAGCACCATGTCAGGATGTCTTTTATAATTTCAGGAAGAATACACAGCCTATGGGATACTGAATCTTTGAAAATAATGCATAAGTATATCCAGTATATGAAAATCAGCCTGCTATTTTTATAACATCTATGGCCTTATGTTTTGTTAAATGCACTGAAAGTCAAGCACCTAGGTGTATTCTAAGAGCTGCTGAGTAGGATTTTGGCACAACTATAAATTAAAGCCCCTCTCCTATTGAATCTTTCTTGATTGAAATATTAGTTTTTATTATTAATAAAACAATATTTTCATATTAATGTCGTTATGGAATCTACGTATATTTTAATCATTTTAATATGCAGCAACAAATTAATAAGAGAAGATTACCGTTTCCCAAAAATGTAATTTTGCAAAGACTATTGGTCTGAAAGGGAAGTTTAGTAGTGTATGGATTAGGTCATGTCAGGGGAGAATTCTCTTTTTTTTTTTTTTTAAGTAAATTTTAAAACAATGCATTCTCAGGTTACCCATGGAAGCCTGAATCATTCTCTTGCTGAAACTGAGAAATCTAATTCTGTAGTGCTTAACTTCTGTGGTCTTATTCATTTTAGGTACCAAAGGAAGAAATAAAGGAGAGTTTACAAATCTTCAAGGGGTAGCTGCATCTACAAATGGAAAGATACTAATTGCAGACAGTAACAACCAATGTGTGCAGGTATAGCCCCTAACTATATACCTTTACTTATATTGGGAAAACAGGTATAGTTGCATATTTTCCTATGTTGGACTTCAGATACATGGCGCAAGGAAAGAAGCTTATAATGTGTATATCCTTCTCTCCAAATAGAGTTTGCTTATTCTGACCTGTAGTACATACGACAGATGTGTTTGCTTATATCTTCCTCAGCAATTTCCGTGCTAGTTCATATTCCAATGAACGTAATTTGTCTTACAGATATTTTCCAATGACGGCCAGTTCAAAAGTCGTTTTGGCATAAGAGGCCGCTCTCCTGGACAGCTGCAGCGGCCCACAGGAGTAGCTGTGCATCCCAGCGGGGACATCATCATCGCAGATTATGATAACAAATGGGTCAGCATCTTCTCTTCGGATGGGAAATTTAAGGTAAGATCAACTGCTACGTGGCCAGTAAACATCAGAGAGCAGCAACAGGAAGCATAAGATGGACCTTTTTCTTTTTTGAAATTCAGTACAACATTCACCAGTCTTCAATACACAAAGACATCTTAACATCTAAATTTATAAAGCGAGAGTAACAAGGATAATTTCAAAAATCTACTCATATAGATCCTACAGGTGGCTTCATTTTATAAAGCAGTTAGGTTGCTCAGTGGCCTTTTTTTTTTTAACTGTAGATTTAGGGGGAAACTGGTCTTGTTACCTCAACTCAAAGAAAAACACGATCTTCTGAAAAGGGTCATTAAGAGGTAGTTTATATTTCTCAAATCAACCCGCAGGTTGTCAGCTTATGAAGTGCCTGCTACTTTCTTAGGCCTGTGATGGATGTTATAGGATACACAGAGTTGTAAGAAGTGGTTCCCCCTTTTAACAATGTACGGCTCCTTTTAGGAAAAAGACTAACACATAAGAAAAGACAGGCCGGGCGCGGTGGCTCAAGCCTGTAATCCTAGCTCTCTGGGAGGCCGAGGTGGGCGGATCATTTGAGCTCAGGAGTTCGAGACCAGCCTGAGCAAGAGCGAGACCCCATCTCTACTATAAATAGAAAGAAATTAATTGGCCAACTAAAATATATATAGAAAAAATTAGCCGGGCATGGTGGCACATGCCTGTAGTCCCAGCTACTTGGGAGGCTGAGGCAGCAGGATTGCTTGAGCCCAGGAGTGTGAGGTTGCTGTGAGCTAGGCTGATGCCACGGCACTCACTCTAGCCTGGGCAATAAAGTGAAACTCTGTCTCAAAAA
>VSMD01087546.1:0-29817 GCA_008750895.1 Mirza zaza
GGCGCGGTGGCTCACGCCTGTAATCCTAGCACTCTGGGAGGCCAAGGCGGGGGGATTGCTAGAGGTCAGGAGTTCGAAACCAGCCTGAGCAAGAGCGAGACCCCATCTCCACTATAAATAGAAACAAACTAATTGGCCTACTGATATTATATAGAAAAATATGAGCCGGGCCTGGTGGCGCATGCCTGTAGTCCCAGCTACTCGGGAGGCTGAGGCAGCAGGATTGCTGGAGCCCAGGAGTTTGAGGTTGCTGTGAGCTAGGCTGACGCCACGGCACTCACTCTAGCCCGGGCAACAAAGCAAGACTCTGTCTCAAAAGAAAAAAACAAAAACAAAAATTGAACTCCTCACTGCCCCACCCCACCTCCCAAACCTGTTTCTTTTGCAGCCTAGCCGATATCCATTGGTGGCAACTCACTCCTTCCATTTGTTCAGGCCCAAGACCCTGCAGCCACCCTTGGCTCTCACTTTCTCACACGCTATATCCAAACCCTCAGGAGATCAAGCTGGCTCTCCCTTCGGAATAAATGCAGAATCCAACCCCTCACCACTGCCTCTGCTACCACTCGGCACCCCTCACTGGGTCCTCCCTGCTCTCTGTCCCCTTGCTCCTTAGTCTGTGCTCAACCCGGCAGCTGGGGCAGCCTTTTCTTTTTCTTTTTATTCTCATCCACCTCCTCCTCTTGGGCTAGCCTTTTATGATATGTCAGATCATGTCACTCCTCTGCTCAAAAAACTGCAGAAGCTCCTCTTCACTTGGAGTAAAAGCCAAGCTCACAGTGGCCGGCGATGCCCTGCGTGATCTGGCCACCTGACCTCCGACCTCAACTCTTGTCCCTCTCCCTGGCTCACTGCACTCCAGCCACCCCAGGAGCATGTAACCTGGGGAAATTTGCACCGGCCTGTTTCTTCTGTGCAAATACTCTTCCCTGAGATACTGGCACATCATCTCTTTCTCTCCTCTCCAGTCTTTGCTCAGTCTTTTCTCAATGAGACCTACTAGCACCACCCTATTTGAAATGACGATCCAGGCCAGGTGTAGTGGCTCATGCCTGTAATCCCAGTGTTTTGGAAGGTTGAGGTGGGAGGATTTGTTGAGACCAGGAATTCGAGACGAGCCTGGGCAACATAGCAAGACCTTGTCTCTACAAAAACTGAAAAATAATGAGCTGGGCATTGTGGCACGTGCCTGTAGTCCCAGCTACTCAGGAGGCTGAGGCAGGAGGATCACTTGAGCCCAGGATTTTGAGGCTGCAGTGAGCTATGATCATGTCACTGCACTTCACCCTAGGGCAACAGAGAAAGACCTCGTCTCAAAAAATAGAATAAAAATAAAATAAAACAACAGTGCAAACCAACCTTTTTCATTCCTCACTCCCCTGCCCCACTCTATTTTTTTCCATAGCATTTATAACCTTCCAAAATGCTACTTCATTTGCTCTTTTGTTGTGTTTATTGTCCCTCTTCCCTGCCAGAATGGAGAGGTCTTGGTATGTTTCATTCAGTGCCTAGAAAGTATACTGCACATAGTAGATAACTGATGCATATTTATTGAATTAGTAAGCACCACTTACTACTAATAATAGTGAGCATTTACTAAGCCTATTACATGCCACATGCTCTACAAACATTCCATGTAAACCTCATAGGGTAGAATTTTTGCTTCCATTTTACAGTTGAGGAACCTGAGGCTAAGTGTTTAGGTGACACAGCTAGTACCTGGCAGAGCAAGGATCTGAACCCAGGTCTGTGTGCTTGACTTTGGAACTCTTGCTCTTTTTCTGCTTTGCTCTTTGGTCACCAAGACTCCCTCATTCATTCATTTTTCATTTAGTAACTATTTCCCAAGCCTCCTCCATCCCTCCCCCACCAAAAATGCCGGGCCCTGTGCTGCATACTGGAGACTGGCATATCAATAGGTCATGGACTTTGCCCTGGAGGAGCTCCAGTCCCACCGCCGGAGCAATAAGTGTCCCTGTGGGCTTTGTAAACTGAACAAGGGGGGCTCCCTTCTCCAGTCATTCATCGTTAGCTCCCCTAGAACCAGCGTTCCTCACTTATGGCAGAAACCAACAGCTCCCCTGCTCTCACCCCTCCCCCAAGGCTGAGCAAGGCTGCCAGGTGCACACCCTGCAGCATCCTGGCCTCACAGGTAAACAGGCCTGAAGGCGGGAGGCCGTGGGTGTGGGCACCGCCCAGGGCCAAGCAGACGGTGCTTGGCTGAGGGGCAGGAGCACCAAGAGGAAGTGGGGACCAGCGGTGCTGCTGGGTCTGGAGCAATCTCCATTGCCAAATGCCGGTGACACCAGGCACCCTCCTGGGGCTGAGCAGGGCCCAGCTCTGAGGAAGAAGGGGCCAATCTATTTTTTTTTTTTTTTTTTTTTGAGACAGAGTCTCACTCTTGCCTGGGCTAGAGTGCTGTGGCATCAGCCTAGCTCACAGAAACCTCACACTCCTGGGCTCAGGCGATCCTTCTGCCTCAGCCTCCCAAGTAGCTGGGACTACAGGCATGCGCCACCGCGTCCGGCCAAGGGGCCATTCTTGACCTTCCAGCTCTGTTCTCTCCCCACCCCCCATCCCCAAGTTCTATCCCTCCTCCTCACTGCCCTGCTGCCCTCTCACTCCCTTCGCCCCTTCCTCCCAGGCTTTCCAAGGAAAAGAGGGAACTCACAGCCCAGCTGATCTTCATTTAAAAAAAAAATTCTATAAGGAGTTGGTATTTGGTTGTTTTTGTTTTTTTTTTGAGACAGAGTCTCACTTTGTTGCCCAGGCTAGAGTGAGTGCCGTGGCGTCAGCCTAGCTCACAGCAACCTCAAACTCCTGGGCTCAAGCAATCCTGCTGCCTCAGCCTCCCAAGTAGCTGGGACTACAGGCATGTGCCACCATGCCCGGCTAATTTTTTCTATATATATTAGTTGGCCAGTTAATTTCTTTCTATTTATAGTAGAGATGGGGTCTCGCTCTTGCTCAGGCTGGTCTTGAACTCCTGAGCTCAAACGATCCGCCCACCTCGGCCTCCCAGAGAGCTAGGATTACAGGCGTGAGCCACCGCGCCCGGCCTGGTATTTGGTTTTGGGATTTGATTAAGCACACACAACCTTGGCCATGCACTTGGGGTTGCTTTACTTTTCTTCCATGTATTCATTTATCCCCATACATTTATGTGCAAGACTCTCTCTGCCAGAACTTGTGGCAGGTACTGGGGCTCCGAGGAGCTCAGAGTCGCTGGTGAGACCCGAGAGTCGAGAGTCGAAGGTAAGCACAGCAGGCAGGGTGAGGGCGAGGCCCGGCTGCGGGTCGGGTCGAGAGGTCCCTGACTCAGCCTGGTAAGGCAGGGACTCAGCCCAGAAAACGGTGTGGTCACTCTGGAACTGACAACCAGATGAGGCTCTGGGGGCCTGAAGTGGAGCTCTCTGCTACAGCTTATTAAGGGCCTCCTGTGTGCAGGACGTTGCTGTTAAGAGGCCCGGAGCCTTCTCAGATTGAGCCCGGGCATTATTCCCTGCCTAGAATTCAGTCCAGGTCTCCTTGGAAGAGCAGTGTGGGCAGTAGTGAAGATTCTGTTGCTGAACTGTACAACTGGGAGGTTCTGGAAAGGGCACTCCCATTACAGAGGGGAGCACACAGAGTGAGATTTGCTCACTCCCCAGACCACAGCCTTCCTGGAGGCAGGATACCTGGGGCACAAAAAGCTTTTAAAAAGTATCCAGTGGTAGAATATTTATTGATAGGGTAATATGTTATAGAAACAGGTTGCTAAAAAGATATATGTTATATGATCCAAATTTTATAAAATACTTAGGCATATACACATATATTTTTGAAAGACAGACATTGGTAGACTACAAAACATTTTTTTTTTTTTTTTTTTTGAGACAGAGTCTCGCTTTTGTTGCCCAGGCTAGAGTGAGTGACGTGGCATCAGCCTAGCTCACAGCAACCTCAATCTCCTGGGCTCAAGCAATCCTGCTGCCTCAGCCTCCCAAGTAGCTGGGACTACAGGCATGTGCCACCATGCCCGGCTAATTTTTTCTATATATATGAGTTGGCCAATTAATTTCTTTCTATTTATAGTAGAGATGGGGTCTCGCTCTTGCTCAGGCTGGTTTCGAACTCCTGACGTCGAGCAATCCGCCCACCTCAGCCTCCCAGAGTGCTAGGATTACAGGCGTGAGCCACCGCACCCGGCCAACTACAAAACATTTATGATTATTATCTCTAAATTGTAGATTGCAGGTGTTTTTTAAAGACTTTGTAGTAGGTAGAATATTGGGCTTATACCAAAAAGTAGACAGAAAAAGATGATGAATCTTGGTCAGCCAATCTCAACCCACGGCTGACTACGGCCCATCCATACTCCATCCCTTTCCCTTGGTAATGTATCGCACGGGAACAAAGCTAATGCATCCATAATACCATTTCTTCCCTAAATATTTCAGTGTGTATCTATAAAACTCAGGCATTTAAAAAAAATACCTTTAAACCAGGCCTTTAAACCACAATACCATTACAAATAAAAAGTCATATAATTATTCCTTAATATTATCAAGTTGTCCAATCAGTATTCAAATTTCCAATAATCTCATAAATGACGTTAAACATTAGATGTTTCCCTTTTACAGTTAAAAAAAAAAATCAGAGTAAAAATAAGCACCAGGCCATGCACAATGGCTTATGCCTGTAATCCTAACACTCTGGGAGGCTGAGGTGGGTGGATCTTCTGAGCTCAGGAGTTTGAGACCAGCTTGAGCAAGAGCAAGACTCCATCTCTAATAAAAATAGAAAGAAATTAGCTGGACAACTAAAAATATATAGAAAAAATTAGCCGGGTATGGTGGCTCATGCCTGTAGTCTCAGCTACTTAGGAGGCTGAAGCAAGAGGATCGCCTGAGCCCAGGAGTTTGAGGTTGCTGTGAGCTAGGCTGACTACAGGGCACTCTAGCCGGGGAAACAGAGTGAGACAGAGAGACTCTGTCTCAAAAAAAAAGAAAAAGAAAAAGGAAGAGCAAGATAAATGCTTCATCCTTGTCCTTTTTTACCAATCTTCAAAATAACGAGTTGGCTCCCCAGCACCCACCAGAGGGCAATAAAATTTTTTAAAATTATTATTCTTAGTATCATTGTGAGCATATAAGTTTAAACATTTGATGTAATTTAGTCTATTACAGTTATTATTCTTATTGATGTTTAAATTATCTCCTCTTTACTTGGATAACTGCGGTAAAAAGAAATAAAAGAACAAATTACCCCCTCTTTTGGCACGTGGAGATCTCTTTATCATGGCTCCTGAGCCCTCAAAACACCCTGCAGGTCTCTGACAGCTTCTTGCCAACTGATTTTTCTAGATGTTCCAGACTTTTCTTGTGTTCTGCCCCAGACCTGGAACCAGCCTTTCTCTGGGGAACCTGGTTCCTTTCAGAGGGAAATGGTATTTAGAGATCATGAGCTGGGTGCTAGGGGTGTAATCGGCTTTTAATATTTTTTTTGTCTTTTTTCACTTTTTATTTTGAAATAATTTTAGACTTACAGAAAAGTTGCAAAAATAGCACAGAGAGTTCCTGTATATCCTCTTACCCAGCTTCCTCTAAGGTTAACATCTTACATAACCATAGTACAGTTATCAAACCAAGAAATTAACATTGGAACAATATTATTAACTAAACTACAGACTATTCCAATTTCCCCAATTTTTTCCATTACTGTCCCATTTTTAATTTTTTTCTATTCTAGGATCCTATCCAGGTTAGTTGTCTTGTCTCCTTAGCCTCCACCCGTTTGTGACAGTGCCTCACTCTTTCCTCATCTTTCATGACCCTGCCACTTTTGAAGAATGCTGGTCAGGGTGGTGCGTGCCTGTAGTCCCAGCTACTCCGGAGGCTGAGGTGGGAGGATCTCTTGAGCCCAGGAGTTTGAGGTTGCAGGGAGCTATGATTCCAGTACTGCAGGAAATATAAGTAAATAAATAAAATGTAAATGTAAAAATAACAACAACAAAAAAGAATACTGGTCAGGTATTTGTAGGATAGAATGTCCTTCTCTCTGGGTTTGTCTTCTATTTTCTCATGAGTAAACCGAAGTTACACTTTTGAGGGAAGAAAAACAGAAAGAGTGACCTTCTCTTCTAAGTGCATCAGGGTTACAGGATGCTGACATATCTCATTCCTGGTGATGTAAAGTTTAAGCACTTGGTTAAGATAGTGTCTGTGAGGTTTCTCCATTGTCCAATTATATCTTTCCATTCGTGGAGTAGATATTTTGAGACTGCGTCAATATTGCTTCTCCTCAAACTTTGCCCACTAATTTTAGTATCCATTGGAGGATCCTACCCACAACAATTATTATGGTTATGTTTTTTGTTGCTGTTGTTGTTTTTTGAGACAGAGTCTCACTTTGTTACCCAGGCTAGAGTGCCATGGCGTCAGCCCAGCTCACAGCAACCTCAAACTCCTGAGCTCGAGCAATCCTGCTGCCTCAGCCTCCCGAGTAGCTGGGACTACAGGCACGCGCCACCATGCCCGGCTAATTTTTTCTACGTATTTTTAGTTGGCCAATTAATTTCTTTCTATTTTTAGTAGAGATGGGTCTCGCTCTTGCTCAAAGCTGGTTGCAAATTCCTGACGTTCAGGTACCCACCCACCTCGGCCTCCCAGAGTGCTAGGATTACAGGAGTGAGCCACCCCGCCCGCCCATGAGGTAATCCTTTGATTCAGAAATCACTTCAGAAACTTGGGATGCCCACACCCCAAGGGGTCACTAGGGCTCTAACTTTTATCTCCCAGCATCCTCTCGAATCCAGTCCCTTCCTTCTCTGCTCACGGCCACTTCCCTGACCCCCAGCCACATCCCTTGCCTTGATCATGCAGCCTCTGAGTTGGTTTATTTGAATCCACTTTTGTTCTCGGATCTATTCTCCCCCAACAGCCAGAGAGGCTTCTCAATGCATGCATGGGATCACAGCCCTGCCACGTCCACCTGCGAGGGCTCTCCACCGCACTCTGTCAGGCCCGTCCTTTTCATGACCTATGTGGCCTCTGACCCCTCACCTCCCCCCACCTTGCTCACAGTTCTCCCTCCCGTCGCTCATAGAAAGGGTCCGGGTCTGAGTGGTGCCCAGCACGCAGCAGGTGCTTGGTGCCCGCCCGCCTAACAAACGGGGGACGCCCGGTCCGCCCCGCGCAGGCGACCGCGCTCGCTGGGGAGTGCCGTGCGCCGAGGTGCGGCGCGCATGCAGCGCACAACCCCCTTGCTCGCCATTTCCGCATCCAGCTCCCCAGGCCTCCCTGCAGGCGCGTCAGAGTCCTCGTGCTGGGGAGGACGGAGGCAGCCTGGATCCCGACAGCCTGAGCCAGGACAAAACCTCTTCTTGGCAGACCCGACCTGGAAATCCATTCTCCACCTCCTCAGGTTTTCAATGTCACCCCAAAACTGCCACCTCTCATCCCACGTGTCCTACTCCCTTCCCTCCATATATATTTTTTCCTTTTTTGTTTTTTCACTTTCTCTCTTGTTCCACTGGAATCCAAGCTCCAGGAGAAGCAGGGGGTGCTACAGGGTGACAATCGGAGGGGAACAATTGCAGTCAGTGTGAAAACCCAGAGGGTGGCCAGGGGGGCTTCTCAGAAGAGAAAGTCTCCATAGTGAAGTAAACTGGGGGGACAGAGTCACAGCAGGATAAAGTCTTTTAGAAAATGGGCGAGAGAGAGAGAGAGAGAGAGAGAGAGAGAGAGAGAGAGAGAGAGAGAGAGAGAGAGAGAGAGAGAGAGAGAGAGAGAGAGCAGCTCACTCAAGGGGGCTTGTGAGTGGCCCAGACGTGGACCTACCTCAGCACTTTAGCCAATGTCTGCCCAGTATCTCCAGGTGCCAGGCCCTTGGGGGTGACAAAACTGACTGCCCTTCACCAGGGAAGCAATGAAGAAGTAAGGTGAGGGAATGTCTAATTCCTCACAAGGGGTAAGTGCTAGGAAGAACAGAGAAGGATGCTCTTGACAAAGGTCACCTTTAAGGTGAGTGGCAGGAGAACAGAGGAGGGGCATGGCCTGATGGGCCAAGGGAAGATTCCTAACCAGCCCTCAGGTGGGAAATGCCAGGTAGGCACCAAAGGTTAGACACCAGAGAGGTGTAGGAGGAGGTTGGGAGCCAGATTTTGCTGGAGAACATGGAATTTGGTCTCTATCCCCAAGATAAGGAGCCAGTGAAGGGTTTTGCCAGTGAAGGATTTTAAGCGTAGGAATGATAGGATAGGATTTGCATTTTGGGGAAGATTCCATTAACTCTTTTCTGAAGAAGCTGAAACTCCACCCAACAATGTCTTGGCTTCTTTTTATTGACAATAACCCTTTCCCCTTCAGTATTAATCATATTTTCGCTGATTCCTGATTATTGAACAATCATGGCATGGGTAGGAAGCCCCCAAATCTCAAACCTCCCCTTAGCTCGCTAGCTTCCACCCATGTCCTTCAGATCCATTTTTCTTCATTGCATTTATCATAACTTGTAATTATATATTCTTATGAGTATCAATTTATTTATAATGTCTGGGTCACCAACCACTGTTAAGAATGGATTATAAACTTCCATCTGTTTCTAAAATACTTTGACATCTGAACAATCCTAATGGTTAGTTAGCACTTATTGAACAATTACTACTATATGATAGGTGTTGTTCCAAACAATTTAAGTAGTTTAATACTCCTTAAAACACTTATTCCTCACAACTACCTTGTGAAGTTGTACTATTTTTATTTTTAATTTACAGATGAAAGAAACTGAGACCTTTAATGTATGGGAGCATACTCCACAGGACATCCTGAAACCTTCTTTTATTCAATTGTGTTTTGTTTTTTTTTTAAGACAAGATCTCACTCTGTCTCCCCAGCTAGAGTGCTATGGCCTCATCATAGTTCACTACAACCTCAAACTCTCAAAATCCTGGGATCAAGCAATCCTCCTCCCTCAGCCTCCCAAGTAGCTTAGACTACAGGTATGCACCACATTGCCCAGCCAGTTTTTCTATTTTTTGTAGAAATGGGGTCTCACTATGTTGCCCAGGCTGGTCTTGAACTCCTGGGCTCTAGTGATCTTCTTGCCTCGGCCTCCCAAAATGCTGGGATTACAGGTGTGAGCACCATGCCTGCCCTCAATTACGTTTTAAGGTCACTTCTGGTTGGTATATATAGTTGGGCCTCTGTATCCGCCGCTGGCTCCACATCGGTGGATTTAGCCAACCTTGATTGAAAATATTCAGGAAGGCAGGGCGATGGCTCACACCTGTAATCCTAGCACTCTGGGAGGCTGAGGCAAGAGGATCACCTGCTTTGGGAGTTTGAGACCAGCCTGAGCAAGAGCAAGACCCCGTCTCTGCTAAAAGTAGAAAAAATTAACCAGGCATGCCTGGAGTCCCAGCTACTAGGGAGGCTGTGACAGGAGGACCAATTGAGCCCAGGAGTTTGAGAATTTGAAGTTGCAGTGAGTTATGATGACGCTACTGCACTCTAGCCAGGGCAACAGAGCAAGACTCTGTCTCAAAAAACAAAAACAAAAACAAAAAAAATTAAAACCAACCAACCAAACAAACAAAAAACAGGGAAATATTCAGAAAGAGAAAGCAGATGGTTGCTTTTTCCTCCATCTTTCCCCACCCACAATGGTACGCATGTGTGTCCTGGCTGATGCCCTGAAAAGCATCAACAATGTGGAAAACAGAACTACCCAGGTTCTTTTTTTCTTTTCTTTTTCTTTTTTTTGAGACAGAGTCTCACTCTGTTTTCCGGGCTAGAGTGCCATGGCATCAGCCAAGATCACAGCAACCTCAAACTCCTGGGTTCAAGCAACCCTCTTGACTCAACCTTCCAAGTAGCTGGGACTACAGGCATGTGCCACCATGCCCGGCTAATTTTTTCTATATATTTTTAGTTGACCAATTAATTTATTTCTATTTTTTTTAGTAGAGACAGGGTCTCGCCTTGCTCAGACTGGTTTCCAACTCCTGACCTTGAACAATCCTCCTGCCTTGGCTTTCCAGAGTGCTAGGATTACAGGCATAAGCCACCACACCACCTACCCAGATTCTTATTAGACTGTGCTCCAAAGTCATCGTCCTGTTCCTAACTCTGATAACAAAGTGTGGTTACATTGACAAATTTGAAATCACTGCTGATCACAGAGCTGGGAAAATTGTTGTGAACCTCACAGGCAGGTTAAGCAAGTGTGGAGTGATCAGCCTCAGGTTTGATGTGTAACTCAGAGATCTAGAAAAATGGCAGAATAATCTGCTCCCATCCCGTTAGTTTGGTTTTATTGTACTGACAGCCTTAGCTGCTATCAAGGACCACAAAGAAGCAAGATGAAAATACACAGGAGGGAAAATGATCCGATTCTTTTTCCAAGGATATAATACATACTTTAAAATGCCTCAATGAAAAAAAAATGATGATTGCATATGTACTGTCCATGTACAGATTTTTTTCTTATTATTATTACCTAAACAATACAATACACAACCGCATGTAATTCCACGGAGACATCTAAAAAAAAAAGAAGAAAGAAAAGAAAACAAAAAATATAAAAAGAATAAAAAAAGAGAAAAAAAACAATACAGTATAACTGTTTATGTATCATTTATGTTGTATTAGGTGTTATAAGTAATATAGAGATGATTTAGAGTGTACAGGCCGGGCGCGGTGGCTCACGCCTGTAATCCTAGCACTCTGGGAGGCCGAGATGGGCGGATTGCTCGAGGTCAGGAGTTCGAAACCAGCCTGAGCAAGGCAAGACCCTGTCTCTACTAAAAAAATACAAATAAATTAATTGGCTAACTAATATATATAGAAAAAATTAGCCGGGCATGGTGGCGCATACCTGTAGTCCCAGCTACTTGGGAGGCTGAGGCAGCAGGATTGCTTGAGCCCAGGAGTTTGAGGTTGCTGTGAGCTAGGCTGATGTCACGGCACTCACTGTAACCTGGGCAACAAAGCGAGACTCTGTCTCAAAAAAAAATAAAAATAAAAATAAAAAATAAAGAATAAAAAAAGTAATATAGTATATGGGTGACATACATGGGTTATGTGCAAATATCACATCATTTTATTTATTTTTCTTGGAGACAGAGTCTCACTCTGTTGCCCGGGCTAGAGTGCCATGGCGTCAGTCTAGCTCACAGCAACCTCAAACTCCTGGGCTCAAGCGATCCGCCTGCCTCAGCCTCTGGAATAGCTGAGACTACAGGCACGCGCCACTATGCCCAGCCAGTTTTTCTATTTTTAGTAGAGATGGGTCTCACTCTTGCTCAGGCTGGCCTTGAACTCCTGAGCTAAAAGCAATCCTCCCACCTTGGCCTCCCACAATGCTAGGATTACAGGTGTCAGCCACCACCCCAGGCCCACATCATTTTATATAAAAGACTGGAGCATCCGTGGATTTTGGTATCTGAGGAGAGTCCTGGAATCCATCAGATACCAAAGTATAGGGGGTCCTGGAACCCCCATGATACCTAGAAATAGCTGCATAGAAGCAGTTCGTCCATTTTCACCATGGAGGAAATATTTTAAAGTAGGACCAGAATTTTTTTTAGCCAACTTCCATTAAATCATCCCTCGTGTCTTAGTGGCTTGACATTTTAAAGTTCTATTCCATTATATATTAATCTTCCAACTTACTTTGCAAAAAGAAAAGTCCAACTTTCCGAGTTAAAGAGGAAGGGGTGGAAGACCATTCATATACCTCAGGTAGCCGGGGGCGGACTGGGGAGAGGAAGTGAGGGCAGCTGGGGTGGCCTTTCTCCAGCCTCAGAAAACTTTCTGTGTTGCAAATCTGACCTTTCTCTAGGGTTTAAAATTGTTCCAAACCTTAAATGACTATGTTACCTAGTTCTCCCTTTTTACAAAGGAGCCCTCATAGAGTAAGCTATGAGGGCTCAGGGCTTTCTGGCTCAGCCCCATGGTAGCATAGCCAGGTTGCAACTTGAACAAAGTTTCTCTCTCTCGCCACAGGAGGCCCTTCACTCACGAATCAGCTTCAGGATAAGGTATGACACCCGCCCAGCCCTCCAGCCTCTTCTCTCCCTGTCTCCCACCCATCCCCCCTCCAGCTCACCTTCGCCCTTCTTGGCATTTCAGGGACTCCTGAACCCCCACATCTTTGCACTCTGTGTCCCTGGCTTTGGCCCCAGGAGGCAGGGTAGGATCTGTTTGACTCCTCATTCAGTCCCCAGCTCCTACCGGCCTCTGGCTAAAAGTGAGAGATTGAAGAAATGCTTGCTGAGTGAATGGATGCTTGTGTTGGGAGGATGGTGACGAAGTTATTATAGTGGTCAAGGGAGAAATCAAAGTAGGTCTGCGCTGGGTCAGGGATGGTGGTGGTGAGTAGTGAAGAGACATGAGTCTAGACAGGGGAGGATGTACTGAGGTAGAATTTAGACGTTTGTTTTTATTTTGGTTTTTGTTTTCTTTCTTTTTCTTTGTAGAATGTGTTCTGTAATATTTATTTTAGTTTTATTTTAAAAAATTTTAGAACCCCATTTTTATTTGTGGTTTTTTTATTTTATTTTATTTTTTTTTTTGAGACAGAGTCTCACTTTATTGCCCAGGCTAGAGTGAGTGCCGTGGCGTCAGCCTAGCTCACAGCAACCTCAAACTCCTGGGCTCAAGCAATCCTCCTGCCTCAGCCTCCCGAGTAGCTGGGACTACAGGCACGCGCCACCATGCCCGGCTAATTTTTTCTATATATATTAGTTGGCCAATTAATTTCTTTCCATTTTTTTATAGTAGAGATGGGGTCTCACTCTTGCTCAGGCTGGTCTTGAACTCCTGAGCTCAAACGATCCGCCCACCTCGGCCTCCCAGAGAGCTAGGATTACAGGCTTGAGCCACTGCGCCCGGCTAGTGTATTTCTTTATCTAGATGTTTGTAATGGGGAAAAAAATACATTATAGCCCGTCCACACCCTGTTTGTCCCAAAGGGGTCAGCATGGCAGATTATTTGGAACCACTGAAGGTTGTTGTCTGTTTTTGTTTGTTTGTTTTTGAGACAGAGTCTCACTTTGTTGCCCGGGCTAGAGTGCCGTGGCGTCAGCCTAGCCCACAGCAACCTCAAACTCCTGGGCTCAAGCAATCCTCCTGCCTCAGCCTCCTGAATAGCTGGGACTACAAGCATGCACCACCATGCCTGGCTAATTTTTTCTATATATTTTTAGTTGTCCAATAAATTTCTTTCCATTTATAGTAGAGATGGGGTCTCGCTCTTGCTCAGGCTGGTTTCAAACTCCTGACCTTGAGCAATCCGCCCGCCTCTCCTCACAGAGTGCTAGGATTACAGGCGTGAGCCACCACACCGAGCCCTGAAGGCTTTTGAGTAGAATAACCAGTGCTCCCTGATGGCCCTTGTTCGGCTTGTTTTGCATTTTA
The DNA here is from genome assembly GCA_008750895.1 of Mirza zaza. Classification (NCBI taxonomy): domain Eukaryota; kingdom Metazoa; phylum Chordata; class Mammalia; order Primates; family Cheirogaleidae; genus Mirza; species Mirza zaza. The sequence goes on from VSMD01087546.1 coordinate 13,401, forward strand.
GATGTTGCCTCAGCCTGAAGGTAACAGGGTCCTGGTGGGGGTGAGACCGGAGGACTCCTCACCCATGGGCCTGCCAACCTTGTCCGATGTCACTTCCCTACCTGGAACCCTAGCAGGTGCGGCTACTTTGGTGATGCCCAAACCTCTCATGCCCATGCAAGTGCAGGTGGCAAAGTTGCTGTTGCCATGGTAACAAGGCTGCAGGTTCCCTCAGACTGTTTTTTAAACCACACTGGAAGGGAAGGTTTATCATCAGGTGGCCCGTGGCCCCTGCAAGACAGTGAGCTGAGAAAAGGCCCACCTGTGTATACTAAATTCAAACCATAGTGGAGTGAAAGAACCTCCACTTAGTTCAAACCCCGGCTCTGCCATACGCTTTCTGTCTTCACGAGTTACTGAACTTCTCCATGCCTCATTTTCCTCAACTATAAAATGGGAATGTGAGGATGAAATGAGATTATACATGGAAAGCCTTTAGCGCATACCTGGCATGTGGTAAACGTTAGCCAATATTGGAATTCCTCGGCCTTCCCCCTGTCCTCTGCAGAAAAGTTTGACAGGTGTCCCCATGCAGCAAAGCCTCAGTGAGATGCAGGACAGTTTCCTGGGAAAGTTCAGAGAGCCAGCCTCAGAGGAGGGAGAGGAGGTTGGAACTGCTTACACAGGCTCCCTCTGGCAAGGCCAGGGGCTTCCTGACTTCCCATGGTCGGGAGTTACCTGCCCTGGTCTCCCTGGCGATGCTGAGTGGGCAGTGACTCAATTATGATTATTTGCTTGAGGTATACGTTGGAAACTCACCAGAGCCCTCAGGGACGAGCTGGTCCAAATCTGTAACTCATTCGTTCATTCATCCTTTCGTCCATTCATTTACTCCGTGTATGCTGTGCTGAACGTTAGGGAGCCCGAGCACAGGAAGACAATCAGGGAGCTCACAGTCCTTGCCAGAAGAGCCAACAGGCAACTACGATCTGGCAGGGTCCAAGCCACACAGCGCTGCCTGGGGAGAGAAGTGGGGGGTGGCACCCCAGGTGATGGCACAGCTGTGGTAAGGCAATGACAGGAGAACCGTTAGGTTCTGCTGCATCGTAAAGCCTGCAGTGGGGCGGACGGAGAAAACGCTAAATATGTGGCCCTGGGCCTTGCAAGCCTCCTGAAGGATGGGTCTTCTACAGAGGGCAAAGGGCATGACCCCCCTACCTTGAGGACAATACCCCCAGGGATTTTGAGGATAAAATTAATTTTTTTAGTAAGATTCAGGGTACAGATGGATTAAAAGGGGAGTGCTGGCAGTCGGCAAGGCTTTGTGTGGTGATCTGGGGACAAATGGTGAGACCTGGAGGTATCTGAGGGACATTTAGGGGTCGAATCTGTTGGAACTGGACAGTGGCTGAGGTGATGGTCCTCCAAGCTTCCAGAACGAGAGCCCAAGCCCCTCAGCTGACCCTGGTGCGTGTAGGAAGCACTGGATGCCACCACCAGGGCGGTGAGCACCAAGCAGGGGAGGGTGGAAAGCCCGTTGCCTGCACCACCCAACACCAAGGGCAGCCTGGGCTTCCTGGGTGACCTGTCTCTGCCCTCTCTTCCCGCACTCCCCTCTCTCTAGGAAGGCATGAAGTTAGCACCTGGCATGGTCCCTGCACAGCACAGACTCTACTCAGCAAGTGGTAACAGAGATTATGAATTGGTTATGGCTCTGGGGGCTCTGAGGGACAGACAGAAGACTTCATCCGTTCACTCACTGTTCACTTGCTGAACACGCCCTTCCCTCCCCACACACCCAGGCCTGGACCCACCAGCCATACACAGTGTTGGAGCTGACTGAGGGAAGATGAGGGCATTGGATACTGAGCACTGCAGGACTTAGGAAAGCTGGGGAGAAAAGGAGTTCCCTTTCCAATTCCCTCATAATTCAGAGGTGTCAAGAAGGATCTTCTGAAGGGTCAGGGTCTGGCTTCTTGCAGTCCACAATGAGTATTTTACTATTATCTGGGAGGAACACCAATAGCAACCAAGCCACTGGGCCTTTTTAAAAACATGTTAAGGGGCTGGCTGCAGTGGTTCACGCCTGTAATCCTAGCACTCTAGGAGGCTGAGGCAGGAGGATCGCTCAAGGTCAGGAGTTCAAAATCCAGCCTGAGCAAGAGCAAGACCCCGTCTCTACTAAAAAGAAATTAACCGGACAACTAAAAATACATAGAAAAAAAATCAGTCGGGCATGGTGGCACGTGCCTGTTGTCCCAGCTACTTGGGAGGCTGAGGCAGGAGGATCGCTTTAGCCCAAGATTTGAGGTTGCCGTGAGCTGGGCTGAAGCCACTGCACTCCGAGGCAACAGAGTGAAACTGTCTCAAAAAAAAAAACATGTAAGGGAGCACATACTTCATGTGGAGGGCAGCATCCTGACCCACAGAGCAGGAAAAGGGCCTGGGCAGGCTGGCTTCTGGCATCTTCCAGGGCCCACTTCTATGGTGACATCTGACCCCAGTGAAAGAGTTGGCTCATTTATTGGCTTCACTGGGCCGAGACTGTTGCCTTCATCTCTGCATCCTCCGCCCAGCATGGGCCTCGTGCCAGAAGCCTCAGAATATTTGATGGGAGGAAGGAATGAAACTGGAGTGACTAGGTTCGCCCCGTATCAAGGTGTACTACACACATGTACTAGGTTTGTGTGTGCTGCCGGGCACCGTGGCTCACGCCTGTAATCCTAGCACCCTGGGAGGCCGAGGCGGGCGGATTGCTCGAGGTCAGGAGTTCAAAACCAGCCTGAGCAAGAGTGAGACCCCATCTCTACTATAAACAGAAAGAAATTAATTGGCCAACTAATATATATAGAAAAAATTAGCCGGGCATGGTGGCGCATGCCTGTAGTCCCAGCTACTCGGGAGGCTGAGGCAGAAGGATCGCTTGAGCCCAGGAGATTGAGGTTGCTGTGAGCTAGGCTAACACCACAGCACTGTATCCCGGGCAACAGAGTGAGACTCTGACTCAAATAAATAAATAAAATAATAAAAGTAAAAAATAAAACTGCCGTTCCCATTACACGGACAGGGAAACCGAGGCTGAGAGAGGAGACTAGCTGAGATCACACAGATCCTGTGTGGAAGCGCTGCCTGTCCCTCAAGCGGTGTCGTGTATACTGTCCCTGTGCCTTCGACACCTCGTCCCCGCAGTACAGTGGGCGAGGGCGTGGGGGGAGCCTCATCGGTCTGCGGCTGGAAGCAATGAAAGACTCAACCACCGCGCCCCGACCTCCCGCTTTGTGAGTCTCCCTGCAGCAGCCACCCCCGCTACCCGCCTCTGCCTGAGCCCCTGCCCTTCCCCTCCGCGCCCAGAACCCAGCTCCGAAATGCCGGCGGCGGGGCCCGCGGGCTCCCCCGTCCCCCAGCACACACTTCTGCCCCCTTAGCTCTCCACTCGGGCCCCGACGGTCACACCTGTCTCCTGATGGTGACCTGGCCCGAGTCGGGACACGGCGCCATTTCTGGGGCGGCGCGTCAGGGGGACGCTCCCGCAGCCCGGGCTGGCAAAACGAAAATGTCTCTTCCCGGGACTCCGAGGCCGTCTGCCCCGCCCAGTGCCGGGCGGGAGGGGCAGGCATCCCGGGACGTGAGCGGTGGCGGGGGAGGGACGCCCGAACTTGAAAAGGGAACTCGCACGGGAAAGCAAAACCCGAGGCGTTCTCGTTCACCCCGGCCTGAGAGACACAAAGGCGGGCGCGGGCGGCGAGGCGCAGGTCTCCGGGACAGGCGACGCCGCGGCTCCCGCGCCCGGGCAGCTTCCGCCGGGGGAGAAAAGCAGGGGCAGCCGGGGCTGGCCCCGCCCGGCCACACCCAGCCACTGCACCTGGGCCGGCGCCCGGGTCCCCGCCGCGCTCGCGTCCGCGTCCGCGTCCGGAAGGCCGACTGGGTGCGACCGCCGGGCGGGACCCGCCCTCCCCGCCCGTCCCTCGGGCTCTTCCCTTTCTAACCTTTCTTCTGGCCTAAACTCCAGACGCCCCCGCCCAAGGGCCCACCCTTACACCCACACCCACCCCTACCCTCCCGGGTCCCCGGCGCGCTCGGCCGGCCGCGGCCAGATCGGCCCGGGCGGCGCGTCACGTGCCGCGGTGGGGGCGGGGAGGGCGCGGCGGAGTCCCGGCCGCACGTGCGGGGCCCGGGAGGCGGGGCTGCGGCCGCGGGCGCCGCTCCTCTCCCGGCTTCCGCCGAGCAGTCCTGGGCGCCGGCCGCGAGCGGGCGGGGGAGCGCTCGGCCCCTGCCCTGGCGGAGCTCTGGGGTTACGAGATCTCAGGGCCGCCCCAGCAGTTGTTAATGACTGTAGGCCCTCACTAGAGTGTCAGTGTTGGCAGATCGCAGAAACTAGGTCTGACCCCACGCGCCTGGTAAGAGTTCCCGTGCATAAAGTCAGTTACGGAGGAGTGCGTGATCTCGGGTGTTCTGTTTTATTATGGAGAATGTTGAGCGTAAACGAAAGTTGTGACGGTAAACTGAGCCCCCAGGTACACAGCAGCCAGATGGAACGATAATTCCGACAATCTGCGTTTGTCTCCCCCGCCCCTGCCCGCAGCCACTCCCTGTTATGATTGTGAAACTAATCCTGACATCACTTTTCAGATTAGGCCCCCAGAAACAATCGCTGGGTTTTGATGTGAGGCCCATTGTTTGTTTAGAAAACCTTTTTTAAATGCTGAGTAGATAAAACTGTGGCATGGAGATAAAATGTTGAGAAGAGATAAAGATGTCCCAGGAGTGGAAGTGGAGATATCAAGGACATAAACTAGGGTGAAAGGAGTGGAAAGACTTAGGTGGTGTCCGTAAGCCTGGGCATGCTTTCTGGGACATCAGGTGACCCAGGTGAGAGCTGGTACCGGGTGGGGGCGGTGGAGCTGGTGAGAAGAGGCTGATTCAAGGCACAGGGGTTCGGCCATGTTACATCTGAGCTGCCTTTTAGATATCCAAGTAGAAATGTTACAAAAGTAGGTGACTAAGTAAAATTCTTAGAGACAGAGCAGGGCTGGAGATAGAAATCCGGGAGTCGAGAGCACGTAGTGTGTTCAGAATAGTGGGACTGGAGTTGGTAGAGATATGGCCAGTGAAGTTGGAGGGAAACCAGGCAACTTTGGTCTCCCAGAAGCCAAGGGAAAAACGTGCTCCAAGAAAGACTGAGGGACCAACAGTGCCAAAAGCCAGGGAGAGGTTAAGGAGGAGGCAGGCAGGAGACTAAAGATTGGATTTAGTAATGTGGACACACTTGGTGACCTTGGCAAAAGCGATTTCAGATGTGTGACAGCTGAAAGCCAATCCAGAGTGTGGAGAGAACAGGGGTGAGGGACTGATGGATCAATCTTTGAAGAAATTTTGATGCGAAGAGAAACTAAAGAAAGGAGGCTGAAGAGGGCATGAGGTCAAAGCACATTTGAGATAACAACAACAATAAAAAAAACACACCTTTTTTTTTTTTTTTTGAGACTGAGTCTTGCTTTGTTGCCCAGGCTAGAGTGAGTGCCGTGGGGTCAGCCTAGGTCACAGCAACCTCAGACTCCTGGGCTCAAGCGATCCTCCTGCCTCAGCCTCCCAAGTAGCTGGGACTACAGGCATGCGCCACTATGCCCGGCTAATTTTTTTTTTATATATATATATTAGTTGGCCAATTAATTTCTTTCTATTTTTATAGTAGAGACGGGGGTCTCGCTCAGGCTGGTTTTGAACTCCTGACCTTGAGCAATCCGCCCGCCTCGGCCTCCCAGAGTGCTAGGATTACAGGCGTGAGCCACCGCGCCCAGCCTTGAACACACCTTTTAATACAGAAAGTTTAAAGCTTTTAAAGCTTACACAAGACAGAATAATATAATGTACCCATTCCCATAATCCAGCTTCTGTGATTATCAATGTATAGTAAATCTTGTTTCCTCTTTTTGTCTGCCTGGTTATTTTAAAGCAAATCTCAGAATTCATTTGCTTCTAATCTTAAATAGATTTAAGAATGGATCTTTAAGAGATTAGTTTTCAATCTTTAATAGTGGAGGATTTATCCACAGTACAGTTATTACACCTAAAAATAATTAGCAGTGATTCCTTAACATCATCTAGTACCCAGTCACCAGTGTTCACGTTTTCCTGACTGTTCCATAAATGATTTAGTTTTATAATTGGGTTGTTACAATCAGCATCCAAACAGGCACATGTATTATTACATTTGGCTGATATGTCTCTTAAACCACTTTTAATCCATAACATTTCCTCTTCCGACTTAAAGAAAATTTTTTTCTTTTTTAAAAAATTTCTTAAAATTATTATTAAATTCATTTTTTACTTCTTTATTTTTAAATTTTTTTCATGTAACAAAGACATTTGTAGTAAAGAAATTTTTTAAGAAAGAATTTCATTTGTCCTTTAGAATTTTCCACATGATGGATTTTGCTGGTGGCTTCCTTATGACGGTGCAATGACTGTCCTGTTGCATCACGAGTCTGGTTGTCTCCATGACTGATTAGTGGATTCAGGAGTTGGCCTCCTGGCCCTTCCATTGTTAGTTCCCCATCACCCTTTGGCCTGTCACCCCATCAGCATTACAACCCCAGTCAGGAGTGCTCTTGAAAGCCAAGAGTGAAGAGAAGTGCTCCCAAGTGGCAGAACTTGGAGCAGAACATTTAATTGTCTACGAGGTCTAGACTAAGAGATGGCTTCAAACTGGACTTATGGATGATGGTAACAGACTTGAGAGAACAGATCTGGAAGAGGGGATGGTAACAGGAAATCTGAGGAAGAGGTCTGCGGATGAACCTCAGAATGGACACGGTATGAACATAACTATGTCCCATATGACTGTTCTCCAAAGGACATTTACTGCAGAGGAGGCTCTCAATAGTCAAGTAGACAAACTGACACATTCTGTGGATGTCAGCCACCCTTGTGCCTGTGCAGTGGATCCATGTGGCAGGGATATGGGTTATACAGGGACCAAACAAGAACATTAACACTGGCCTGGCTACTGCCACTCCTAAGTGTTTAACCTTCCAACAGCAGCAGAGACCAAGACTGACTGCTCCTCTCCCCCCAATATGCCACTATACACCAGTGGAACCAGCCAGCTAGCTGCCTATTGGTAGGTTGATTACATTGGACCCCTTCTATCATTGAGTGGGCCGGCAGCAATTTGCCCTCACTAGGATAAATGTGCACTCTGGATGGGATCTGCCTTCCCTGCCTGTTGCTTCTGCCAGTGCCACCATCCAAGGATTTTCAGAATGCCTTATGCATTTTCATGGCAATCCACGCAACAGTACTTCTGATCAAAGAAATAATTTCCTAAGCAAAGAATGACAGCAGTGAGCATGTGTGCATGTAAGTCACTAATATTACCACGTATCCCATCACCCAGAAGCAACTGGCCTGAAAGAATGGTGGAAGGCTCTAGCCTGTTGAAGACTCTGTTCTGGTGCCAGTTGAAAAAAACACCCTGAAAAGAACGGGATCTGTCTTACACAATGTGGTATATGCTGTGAACCAGCAGTCAATATACAGTGCTGTTTGAAGGTCTGGAAATAGGACTAGCTAGCTACTCTTATACTTATTTTTAATTCCTGCTCCCACAACTCTGAGCTCTGCTGAGAGGTCTTAGTTCCCAAGGGAGAAGTATTTGCTAATATTAAGGGACGAAGCTATGGTTCCATTGAATTGGATGCTGAATATTTTGCACTTCCCAGTCGGTGAGGAAAGAGATTACTGGCTGGGATGATTCACCCAATTGCCAAATTGAATTGTTGCTATACAACAGGGGCAGCAAAACCATGTCCAGAATCAAAGGATTCTATGTGCCACCTTTTAGTACTTCCACGTCCGCTAATAAAAGTTAATGTGAAAAGAAAGTAAATGGGAAATTAAAGCAACCCCAACAAAACAGGACCACTGAGAATTCAGACCCTTTAGAAATAAAATTTTTAGTCACTCTCCCAGGTAAAGAATCCTAACCTGCTGAAATCCTGGCAAAGGGCAAAAGAAGTGAAAGAGTAGGTAGTGGAAGAAGGAATTTATAAATATTAACCACAGTCTGTGAGCATTTATAGAGCTGATACAGAGGATTATAGCAGCTATGCACTGCCACTGTGCCTTAATTCTAACATTCAATCAGAACAGCAGCTTCAAAGTGATGTGCTATATGGTGGGATCGGTGTCAAGTTGCTCAAGGTGCTTTAGGACTGTGTTGTGATAGAAAGCAGGAGAGTTAGCCCTGGGGTGAGCTGTGAATGTGGCCTGCTGTCTGTCACAGGTGAATGGTATCTGCTTTGAGCCACCTTCGTGGTAGCCATTGAAAAGCCTGCATTTGCCAGATCAGTAGCCGCACACCGGTAGCCAGAGGCTGTGTTGCTCTGTAATGGTCAAGATACCACTTCCTCGAGAGGACCTGGCCTCCCCTTCATTAGATGGGTTTTGGGTGTAAGAACCAGCTCATGTCTGCCAAGTAAGCAAGAGATTGAGATTTTCCAGTTTAATGGCTGACATCAGCCATCTGCCAAGGCTGTCAACACAGATCTGTGTGTTAAAGGCCACTTCATTTTCATTCCAGTTTTGTTCCCCATTACAGTGATTGTGTCTACCTTGCCTCTGATGATTAAGTGCTACCACCTGGCCTCTACTATTTGAGAATCCTGTCATCCCTATTGGCACAAGGGAGCCCAGGTCCATTGCTGCATCTTTTATGTAAACCCTGAGCCACAGAGGATGGCTACCACTGAGTTTCTTAACACTGGGACATTCTATATTGCTTTAGTGAAGACAATGTCTTCTAGAGGTTGTGGTCAGCTGGCAGGCTCTCTGGTTCTACATAATAAGTCCAATCTCACCTGGCTCCCTTAACTTTTTGACCCCTTCCTCCACATTCTGCCAAGGCAAGCCTGGCATCTCTGCCTAATTTACCCTAGGATATTATTGTTTCCAAACTTTAAGGGGCTATTCCAGAGGATATTAGAACTGACTCCAGGAGTCCTTGCCAGGGTATTAAATCCTGGACAGTGAGAGGGTTCCCCATATCAATAAACTCTCCCTATCCCAGACTTACAACCCACCCTGCCTGGTCCACTACTCTCAAGATTCATTTCCAGGTACGTTCTGCGTGTTCCTGCCAGAATATATCGGCCAAGTTCTGAAGCTCTTTTGCTAAGACCTCCCTCTAGTTTTTGTTCTAGATGTCTTGAAGGCAGGAAAGAGCATATCTCCAGGAGGGCACGCATCATTGTGCAAGATATCTGCCTCCCATGAGGACTTTACATGGTCTCCAGGTAATGCCGGGCTCCCTGGTAGAGACGAAGGGGCCAGTCTGTTGTCCCAGGTAGTTAAGGTGAATCTGGGTATTTAAGGTTCTCAGTTGCATCTACTCAAATGTCTCATCCGAGACTCGAAAAACTTACTCCTTCCCTCTCTGGTTTCTAACAGAGGGGACTTGCTGAGGCTGTGAATTAAGCCTCCTTTCTAACTCTTCTACTCTTCCCCCCCCCCTCCAGCATATTACAGGGGTACAAATGTTAAGGTTATGTATATCACCCATGCCCCCTATAACTCTTCTACTCTTTTTTTTTTTTTTTTTTTGAGACAGAGTCTCACTTTATTGCCCAGGCTAGAGTGAGTGCTGTGGCGTCAGCCTAGCTCACAGCAACCTCAAACTCCTGGGCTCAAGCAATCCTGCTGCCTCAGCCTCCCAAGTAGCTGGGACTACAGGCATGTGCCACCATGCCCGGCTAATTTTTTCTATATATATTTTAGTTGGCCAATTAATTTCTTTCTATTTATAGTAGAGATGGGGTCTCGCTCTTGCTCAGGCTGGTCTCGAACTCCTGAGCTCAAAGGATCCGCCCACCTCGGCCTCCCAGAGAGCTAGGATTACAGGCTTGAGCCACCGCGCCCGGCCAACTCTTCTACTCTTAAAATGAAATTTTAAGTCTGATTTTCAGTACTCTCTGTCCTCTGGCTACAGGAGATGAGAGTCTCTTTAAATGCCTTCATGGAGGCTTTCTGGCTTTCACAGCATGCTTGAAGTTGATAGTTGGCTTAGTTGGCTGGTTAACTTGAGCCCATTATTTATTTTTTTTTAGAGACATAGTCTTGTTCTATTGTCCACGCTGGAGTACAATGGCACCATCACAGCTCACTGCAGCCTAGAACTCCTGGCTTCAAGCAATCCTCCTGCTTCGGCCTCCCAAAGTGCTGGGATTACAGGCGTGAGCCATGACACCTGCCTCCTCTGGGCTCAATCCTTACAGTAACTGTAACCCTCATATGTTTCAAGTGATAAGGTTGTTGCCTGAGCTGGTGCATCTTCTTCCTCCTGTAGCCCATCCTATTCTACTGTAGGTGAGAGGCTTAGCAGTTGTGCTGACGTGGCATGTGGGGGTTGTCCCCACCACACTGAGCATCATTAATGGGCTCCTTCTTGCCATCGGGCTGGCAAATGATCCAATACCAAAACCCCATCCTGACAGCTTGCTTTCTGGAACCACTTCTGGTAACATCTTGTTTTAGGTTCCATCAAATGCAGATCCTTAGACAAGGATTTGAGAGTAGGTAGTTTATTTCAAAAAATTATCCCAAGAAGCACCAGTAGAGTAGTGGGAAAGTGAGACAGGAAAGGTAAAGAAGGAAGCCTGTGTTCCAGCCCCATGGGGCCACTCCTCTGGGCTTCTAGGCTCTGTAACCCCAGCTTCTTCCCTGTGCTTCCCAGCCCTGGGGGGCGGGAGCTGCTTCCTACATCTCGGCAGTGCCTGGCATGTGGCATTCCTATTAATGCTGGTTTCCTTTCCCTTCTCTCTCTGTTCCATGTTCAACTTTTTTCAGCAATCTGCTGACCAGAGCCATCAGTCCCTGTGCTAGAGTGGCCGATGCAGGGATGTGTGTCTACCCTGCATCTCAACAGAACTCTGATCTTGCTGTCTAAAGTTTGGGACTGGCTTGAACCTTTGTGGGAATAGCTTTTAGGAATCTTAGTACAGTCTCTATTGATATTGAACTTCCCTGTGGCTTCGGACTTACGGGGCAGTTTCATACCTCAGGCCTTGGCTTGTGATGGTCCTTTGCCCTGGAACATTGTTCCCCCTCTTCCTTCTTCCTGTTGTAACAAACTCTTGCTCCTCTCTGAAGACCTAACCTGAGGTGTCCCTTCTCCTGTCCCTGCCTTCTCTAAACAGGACAGTGGCTTCCTCTATGGAATTTGCATATGTATGCATATATCTATTATGGCCTGTATTACAACTCTTTTTTTACTCTGCTTTTTCTCTGCCCAGAGTGTGACCTCTTTTGTGGCCTCATTCATCCCTGTATCTTCATTCATTCATTCAACAAATCTTTTTTGAGCGCTTGCCTATCCCCGGCGTGGGAGCTCAGTCAATGTCTGTTGAAGAGATGAATGAATTGCTGAGAGGCTGCTACCCCAAGATGCTGTGTTGCTAGGTTACAAACTTTAGTGATGATCAGAGAGGAGGGGGCGTGACTGCTGTTGGGTGAGATGAGAGTAAGCAACTACACACTTTCCTGCAGGATCAGGGAAACTTTGTGGGTGGAAGTTCCACACTTCAGAACTGACAGTGTGGCAGGGTAAGGTTTGGGCTTCTAACAGTGATTTTCATTGTGCGTGGGGAGAGGGGTGGGAGGAAGGACAGTAGGAAGGAGTTGTGTTAGAAGCTTTCTAGGATGCAAGAGTAGTTTGAAAAATCCCTGAGATTATTTTTCCTTCATCCTTCAAGTTAAAAGTCACTGAATTAAAAACTTTTTTTTTTTTTGAGACAGAGTCTCACTTTGTTGCCCAGGCTAGAGTGAGTGCCATGGCATCAGCCTAGCTCACAGCAACCTCAATCTCCTGGGCTCAAGCGATCCTACTGCCTCAGCCTCCCGAATAGGTGGGACTACAGGCATGTGCCACCATGCCCGGCCAATTTTTTGTATATATATATTTTAGTTGGCCAATTAATGTCTTTCTATTTTTACTAGAGATGGGGTCTTGCTCAGGCTGATTTCGAACTCCTGACCTTGAGCAATCGCCCACCTCGGCCTCCCAGAGTGCTAGGATTACAGGCGTGAGCTACCATGCCCGGCCTAAAAACTTTCTAAATAAGAGTAATAAGAATACTGAAGGGACAGGTTCACCATTATAATATACATAGATGCCTGCTGGGCCAGGCACAAAAATGTAAGTGATAGATGCTGATTGGAGCAGAATGTGGCTCATGTCTGGCGGGAGCCACTGCTACTCAGCACAGAGAGGTCTCCTGGCCCAGTGTTGCCAGATCTTCCAATTTTTCAGTAGAGGTCATGAGTCCAGGTTTTAGTGTGTAATACCTCAATTTTTCAACGTTGAAAAGTATATCAAAGTTTCACAAAGCCAGGAGTTTCCAAGCTCTGGCCTTCCCCTGGCCCGACACTGCTGCCAGCCCGGCTTTCCTCAGTGCATTCCCAGCACCAGGCAAGCTCCTGGCACACAGCTGTTGAGGAAAGTCTCTACCCCTGCAGGGTCCCAGTGCCCCGCAGGCTAGAGTGCTTCCCTTAACTCTATTCTTCCCTCCTTGATTTGTTGGTTCCTGTGTCCATGTCTGATTTCTGGTTCCCGCTCCAGTCTGTGAGCATCTGGAGGGCAGTACTAGTATTGTCTACGTTCTCTGCATTTGGCCCATAAAAGAAAAATAAATGGCCACAGTGAAGCCTTTGTGGGAACACAGGAAGTGGAAGGGTACGGTGTGTCTATGGAGAGAGGTTGTGACAAATGGCCTACCTGTTCCCTCCAGACACTGGAACTTGTGTCTAGCTCTGCTACCCAAGTTGTGTGACCTTGGGCTAGTGGCGTCAGCAGGGGAGGGGTTTATACAGCAATCTATTGTTTTTTGTTTTTGTTTTTAGACAGAGTCTCACTCTGTTGCCTGGGCTACAGTGCCATGGTATCAGCCTAGCTCACAGCAACCTCCAACTCCTGGGCTCAAGCGACCCTCCTGCCTCAGCCTCATGAGTAGCTGGGACCTGTAGGCATGTCAGCATGCCTGGCTAATTTTTTCTACTTTTAGTAGAGATGGGGTTTTGCTCTTGCTCAGGCTGGTCTCAAACTCCTGAGCTCAAGCAAACCTCCCACCTCGGCCTCCCAGAGTGCTAGGATTACAGCCATGAGCCATCAAGCCCTACGGACTGCCCATTGCTGACTCTCCCCGTGGATACTCCATACCCCTCCTCTTCCTACTCCAGTCCTTTCCTCTGATGGTCTCTCTCTATTTGTCTGGTAGGCAGGGAGGAAGAATTGAGAGAAAGAATTGGACCTAGAAAGGGAAATTGCGAATCTCAACAGCCATTGAATGGCGATGTCTATGTGCTTTTCTGGTGGGGAAGAGAATTCAATGGTATAGAATTTACTAAACACCAGATACCACCCCAAACTCCTGCCACTGAAGCCAGCTTAGGTAGATGGGTGTTGGGAGACTAAACTGCTGCATGGTTGCCTTGGCAACCAAATTTGTTAATGATGAAACAACAGAGAGAAAGCTGTAACCTACAACCTGTTCACAGGTTTATCTAGTAAAACGAAGTCCGGGGTGTTTGAGGAGGGGCTCTCTAGGAAGGAGGTAGTAGATGACCTCCTTCAGTAAAAGGATAGGGGGACAGGGGAGACTGCTGAGCATCCATTCATCAATGCAGCCAAGAGATAATCCCATGAGACTGGAAGGGGCCATGCTCAGAGGGGTAAGTCAGCCCAAGGTGTTGGGGACAAGCAGGGTTTTGTCTGCACTTGGCCGAACCCCTCCAGGTGCGTGGGCAAGAGCTGGGGCCTCCCTACACAAAAACCAAGTCATTTGAAGTTGACGAATCAGGAAATTATTTAAAGAAAAAAAAAAACAAAACCAAGTCATAATCCCTCGTGGGCCACTGAGTCACAGTGACCAGGATCCCTGCTCTTTTGTGTTTGTTTTTTTTTTCTGTTTTCCTCCTCAGAATTCTTCTCCATTCTGTTTCACACTCTGGGACTCATCGTTTTGTCCCATAGCTCTCCTCACCTGCCTGCTTTTTTTTTTTTTTTTTGAGACAGAGTCTCACTTTGTTGCCCAGGCTAGAGTGAGTGCCGTGGCGTCAGCCTAGCTCACAGCAACCTCAAACTCCTGGGCTCAAGCAATCCTGCTGCCTCAGCCTCCCGAGTAGCTGGGACTACAGGCATGCGCCACCATGCCCAGCTAATTTTTTCTATATATATTAGTTGGCTAATTAATTTCTTTCTATTTATAGTAGAGACGGGGTTTTGCTCAGGCTGGTTTTGAACTGGTTTTGAACTCTTGACCTCGAGCAATCCTCCCACTTCGGCCTCCCAGAGTGACCTGCCTGCTTTTTAAATAAAACAGGATTCTACAACTTGGGGGCAGGAATCACCTATAATCACGACCAATTGACGCAATTATTTTGCATGTGTGGTGCTGGGCGCCATTGTTTCCCTAGTTATCATTTTCGTGTCTGTCCATGGAGTGGATGAACTTTAACCTCCACCATGGGGAGCTCCTTTCAGAGCTGTCCCTGCCCACATGGGACATCGGTTCTGCTGTTTTATGACAAGGTAGAGATACTGCCCAGGCTGAATTCTGACATTGGTTGTACGTGGTGAAAGCAATCAATTAAGGCTCTGCCATTTCCAAAGTGATGTCGTTTGGGAGAGCTACTATACCTAGTGGACCCCAGAAATTCTTCCCAAAATGTTCTGGCCCCCAAATCAGAGTATTATGCAGTAGCTGTTATGATCTCTTTTCTTAAAAACGATTATTTTATTTCTTAGTTTTTCTTTTTCATTGTAAAACTAGCATTATATTATACAACATTTGGTAACATGCAACTGTTAATTTTTTAGTATTTTCATTCTTTTATTAGGTATATTTTTGTGTTTTAATATCATTTTGGTCATAATTTGTATGTATAATTTTAGATTTCCCTTTTTCACTTGAAATTATATAAAAGCATTTTTACTTAGAAAAGTAAATGAAGGCGGGGCATGGTAGCTCACGGCTGCAATCCTATCACTCTGGGAGGCCGAGGAGGCAAGGGGGGAGGATTGATTGAGGTCAGGAGTTTAAGACCAGCCTTAGCAAGAGGGAGACCACATCTCTACTGAAAATAGAAAGAAATTAGCCAGACAACGAAAAATAGAAAAATTAGCTGGGTGTCCTGGCGGGTGCCTGTAGTCCCAGCTACTTAGGAGGCTGAGGGAGGAGGATTGCTTAAGCCTAGGAGTTTGAGGTTGCTGTGAGCTTTGATGATGCCACTGCACTCTAGCCCAGGCAACATAGCTAGGCCCCGTCTCAAAAAAAAAAAAAAAAAAAAAAGGAAGCCTTGGTAGGCTATGTGTGTGTGGTCACTGTTTGCTTTTGCCATTTCATTCCCCACTATTTTATAAGGCAAAAATTTTAATTACAATAATTGAATATTTACAAATATTTTAAGGATATTTATTTGACATTAAAGTAAGAAGCAATTTACAACATCAATGTAAGAATTTAATTTTTAACATTGATTCAAAGGATTTACTAATCAGAAATTATAAGGCAATAGAAGTAACAGAAAGCTAACAATTAGAGAACGGCTAATTACATGATACCATGTACACTATCTCAACAGAATGCTAAGCAGTCATTGCAAATGAGAATCATGAAGACAATGTCGCAACATGAAAAACCACTCCTGCTACGTTATGTGAAAAAGCAGAACTAGAAATTTCATATGCCCTAAGATTATTGTACACAATGCCTAGCACTTAGGAAGTAGTCAATAAATGTCGGATACTATTATTAATTAGTTGTGCAAACATTCTATAAATTATATTTTAAAATAAATATTTAGAAATTTATATTTTAAATTTTATTTAGAAATTTGATAATTTTACCCAATAACCCAGTACAAAAATATAATTAAAAAATGGACAAAGGATATGAACAGACAGCTCTCAGGAGTGGAAGTACAAATGAGCCAAACAAATGAAAACTGTTCAGTCTGCCTCCTAAAAGGAGAAAGGTAAGTTATAATTAGCTCGACATATCATTTAAAATCTATCAGATTGGCAGGGTCAAAAGAGTTCGATGACATTGTGTTGCAAGAGTGTAGGGGCCGGGCGCGGTGGCTCAAGCCTGTAATCCTAGCTCTCTGGGAGGCCGAGGTGGGCGGATCATTTGAGCTCAGGAGTTCGAGACCAGCCTGAGCAAGAGCGAGACCCCATCTCTACTATAAATAGAAAGAAATTAATTGGCCAACTAATATATATAGAAAAAATTAGCCGGGCATGGTGGCGCATGCCTGTAGTCCCAGCTACTTGGGAGGCTGAGGCAGCAGGATTCCTTGAGCCCAGGAGTTTGAGGTTGCTGTGAGCTAGGCTGACGCCTCGGCACTCACTCTAGCCTGGGCAATAAAGTGAGACTCTGTCTCAAAA
>VSMD01087548.1:0-15313 GCA_008750895.1 Mirza zaza
CTACCTAAAATATTGACTGATAACAAAAAGTGTTCCAAATGTGGCTATTCTGACCCATAGTCATTGTTTTTTTTCCTTAAAAAAAGTATTTACAGAAAAAGTATAAAAGTGTTTGTGAATTTAATGAAAGTTAGCCTCCAGTCTTCACTTCCCAAGTACTTGATTGACAGTTTTGGCTCCTTCACTTTTTTGCCTTTTTAATTTCAAGATTTATAATTTTGCCTTCAAAACAGATCATTTCTTAAATTATAAAAAATCTTCAACATATGCAGAAATAAAAATCACTTTGAAATTAGTGGCAATCAATACAATTCTATCTATTCTTTGGAATCAGTTTAGCTAAATGAACCTGGTGCTGTTGTTGAATGGAAATAGGTGCTAGGAAATGCCTACCATTTGGCTCTATTAGGGATGTGCAAGAGTTACTCAGGATGCTTGGACTTGGGGGAGATTCCAATCCTTTATTGCCCTGGCACATACCCATTACTACATAAAAGGTCAAATGCAACATCAAATCCAAAGCCTCAAAGGCAAGAGTTCAGTTCCTAAGAGAACAGTGATAGATTAACAATGTACAACTTCAGCTAGAGTATATCGGCATTAAATTAGTACTGCTGAAACAATACATTGAGGATTTACAGTAACACCTGGAAGTTCCTTCTAATGTACATATAAATAGAATCATGGAAGCTTTTTATATTACCTGTTTTTATGGCCTTATAGAACTAATGAACCAAATAAAAACTGAATCTCCATTCCACATCATCCTTTATTTCTAGACAAGACATAATCTAGTCAACGTAGTTTTAACTGTCCATATTTTTAAAGCCACATTCAAGGAAATCATGTCTTAACTAATTTTGGATGTTGCCTCTCTTCCTCTTGTATATGAAACTCCAGCAGACTTAATACTGGCATCCATCATCTAGTCAAACTCTTCACATGTCCTTCAAACCAATCGATTTGGGATTCTCAACATTTTCTGTGTTAATACAAGGTATAGAATTAGTAGATTCGATGAAGACGTGTTTTTTTCCTTGCCACACTGGACTTCTAGACGCCATTTGGATTGTGATTAGAAGATGGGGAAGTGTAGATGTTTCTTGGCTTGAGTCTCTCAACAGTAGAGATGTAGAAGAGAGAGCGAGACCATGAGGAGACTGGCTGTTGACTGCAGGGCACTGCCAACTGCCTTGGTGGTGGCATTAGCTGGATTTGGGGGAGCCAAAGTACTCTGCGAGGAGTTACTTGAAACTGTTACAACAGATGTTTAATTTGAATAAATCTGCGTGGGTAGGAGCAGTGCCAGAAGCAGCAGCCCCAGCCCGAGCCTGGCCACCATCGCTCTGCCTATGTCCCCTCCGTCGGTGCGCGGTGCATCTCGCAGGATGCTGGCTGCGTGGAGAACCGCTGGCCCCGGGCGGGTGCAGGCAAGGTGGTCTTGTCAGCTTTTAAAATAAGTTTTTACTTATTTTTTGAATGAGTCATTAATTCAAATAGTTCAATACAGACTTTCACCAGTTTTTGATTCATGTACTATACTTTGAAGCAGTATAATGCATACATGTTTAGAATTGTTATGTCTTCTTGATAAATTACCCCTTTATTATTATGAAACTACACTCTTTGGTAATATTCTTTGTTCTGAAGCTTACTTTCTTTTATGCTAACACAGTAGTACAGTTTTATTTTGATTAGTGTTTTCATAGTATATATATTTTCTATCCTTTCTCTTTTAACCTACCTGTGTCTTCATATTTTATGACAGTTACTTTAAACAGTATATAGTTGGTTTTTGCTTTTTTTTAATGTAACCTGACAATTGCTGCCTATTAATTGGGGGTGTTTAGAACATTTATATTTAATGTAATTGATATGGTTTAAGTCTATCATTTTTATATTTATCTTTTACTTTTGCCTTGCTCTATACTGTTTCTTTTTTCTTCTTTTCTTGACTTTTGTGGAATAGAATATTTTTTAGTATCCATTTTATTTCCATCAATAGCTTATTAGCTATACCATTTTTATTGATTTCTCTAGTATTTACAATATGCGTGTTTAAGTTATCACAGTTTGCCTGAAATTTATATTGTATCAGATCATGTATAACATGAGAATCTTATAACAGGATATTTCTAGCCTCCCTTTCCATCCTTTGTATTATTGTTGTTATCCATTTTATTTCTACTGTAAATATAAGTTATTACTTTTGCTTTAAATCAGTTGCTATCGTCAACATTTTTTTAAATGAGGAAAAACTCCTTTAATTTATCCACATTATTTACCATTTGTGCTCCCTGTGTGTAGATCTGAGTTTCCATCTGGAATTATTTTCCTTCCACTTCTAAACATCCTTGAACACAGCAGTCCCCAACCTTTCTGGCACCAGGGACCGTTTTCATGGAAGATAATTTTTCCATGGACAGCCAGGGGTGGGAAGGGGATGATTTCGAGATGATTCAAGTGTATTACATTTATTGCACACTTTGTTTCTATTATTATTACATTGTAACATATAATGAAAAAAATACAACTCACCATAGGTTGGGGATCCCTGCTTTAACATATTTTGTAGTTCAGTGGCAATGAATTTTCCCACCATTTTTTATGTTAAAACTCATTATTTTGCCTGAATTTTTGAAATTTGTATTTGATGGGTATAGAATTCTAAGTTGATGGGTTTTTTCTTATTTTCTTTCAGCACTTCAAAGATGTCATTCCACTGTTTTCCAGTTTGTGTAGTTTCTTTTTTTCTCTCTCTCTCTTTTTCCATGATAGTGAGGTTGACAGTTTGTGTAGTTTCTATGAGATGTCTACAGTCATTCTTACCTTTGTACCTCTGTATGATTTCCCCTTCCTCTGACTGCTTTCAAGATTTTTCTTTATCACTAGTTTCCAGAATTTTGATTGTGATGTTTCTCAGTATACAATTCTATATGGGGCTCATTGAGTTCCTTGGGTCAGGGATCAGAGTTTCCTCCAAATTTAGACATTTTTCAACTATTATTGCTTCAAAAAATTATTTTTCTTCCTTCTAGAACTCCAATTATATGAGTGATAGACTATATGATTTTCTTTCACAGATTTTTCTCTCTTTGCTTTATTTTGGATATTTTCTATTGCTATGTCTTTTCCCTCCTATATTGTTCAGTCATCTGTTAAGCCATGCAGTGCATTTTTCAGATACAGTGTTATTTACTTATAGTTTTAAAAAAATACACAGCTTCCAAATCTCTCATTAGGTTCATGTTTTCATTTAAATACCTGGACATAGTTATAATAGGTGTTTTAACAACCTGATCTGTTAACTTCTTCATCTCTGTGTTTATTACCTGTTTCTATTGACAAAGTTTTCTCCTGTTTAAGGGTAACATTTTCCTGTTTGGGGGCCTATGGTAATTTTTTTATTGAATGTAGAACATTGTGAATTTCATAATATTGATTATCTGAATTTTGTAGTCTTGGGCCTGGTTCTGGAAGGCAAGTGAAGTTACTTGCAGATCAGCTTGATCTTTTTGAGGGTTGTACTTAAGCTTTGCTATTGTAGCTCCACTGCTTTCTAGGTTCTTTACTGAATGCCCCTGATGATCAAGGAGGCCTTTCCCCTCTTGCTGATTGGATCTCAAACATCTCCAACCACTCTGATTATTTTACATCACTTTGGTCATTCTTTGCCTTGCCTTAAGGTGTTTCACCCTATGACTGCACATCTCAGTGTTCAGCAAAGTTTCAAAAAGACATGAACACAGACTTATGGAGGTTTTGCTTGTTTTTGGTTTTGTTTTTTTAATCTATATAGCA
This sequence comes from Mirza zaza, assembly GCA_008750895.1. NCBI lineage: Eukaryota > Metazoa > Chordata > Mammalia > Primates > Cheirogaleidae > Mirza > Mirza zaza. The sequence goes on from VSMD01087548.1 coordinate 3,802, forward strand.
TGCTCCTCTTTGGAACTCTTCCCTGAAACTTCCAGCTGCTTTAACCTCCCTCAACTTTGATCTCTCTCCCTTCAAAGTTGTCTACCAGACAACTGTGTTATGCATGGGATTCTCTTTCCTGCTCTCTGGTTCAGAATGTACCTCTAGACAAACAACTAGGGCAATCGTTTGTGTCCCCTCACACATGGATCACAGTCCTTCACTGACTCTTCTTCCTCATGTAAAAACATATCTTGCCCTTTTTTCCAGTTGTTTTTAGCAGGCAGGTTAGTCTGGCACTGTTACTCTATCATGGCCAGAGGTTAAAGTTTTGAGGTTATTAAATGTTTAAATAAAAAAGATTTATACTTCAGAGGACATGATGAAAAACAGTATTGTTCCTACAATGAAAATTTCATGAGAATTTTTCCACTAATAGTTGAATTTTATTCATTTTTGCTTAAGATCTTAGGAAAAAATGTCAACATGAAAAAATGACTTATTTTACTAAAATAATTTCTGAAAAATTCATTGAAATAATGAGAAAATGCATACAAAAAAGTGGTAAGTCAAATACATAATGAAACACCAAATAATATTATATATTCTATTCTGGATATGACAAACACTGATCGATTGGTAATTACAGTGTACTTCTAACAGAAAACCTTATTAGCAATTTTTAACTTTTTTAACCAACTGAAAACATCTCAGACTTATTCAACAAAGTAACAAGATTGGTGCTACTTTAACCTGTGGTTGAACAACATTTACAATCAGTCATATGTGATCACAACTACTATGATGATTGGGACAAAGGGCTGCATGCTCTTTACAAATAACTTTGTAGAATATAAGCCATACACAACTCATTTCCTTAATTTTGTTAGAAAAAGGCTTCCATCAAAGTATCTGAAGTTGTTAACTACTTTGATGTTTTATAATAGTGAGTTTTACTTTCAGGTTCAACTACTGAATGGAGTATTTAAACATATATGACAACTTGGACTTTTATTTGAAGAATCTAAATATAATGAAATGATGTGTCCATTACAAAGGTGTTCAAGCCTTGCAACACATAAGGTGGACAACATGATGTTCTGACATATGTATATATTGTCAAATGATTATTCTCTTCCTATTAGTAAATTATTGTTTTGTTATGATTGGAAATTTTCTGTTACCATTCACTTCCAAATGTCAGAATAATTTTTTTTATTTTCTCATTCATCTCTATCACTTTGGTTTCATTTTCCATTATTTTTTTATCTCAGTGCTTTAATAAAATAAAGATGACAAAAGAAAGTGTCTGCTGGCTGGGCATGGTGGCTCATACTTGTAATCCTAGCACTCTGGGAGACCAAGGTGGGAGGATTGCTCAAGGTCAGGAGTTTGAAACCAGCCTGAGCAAGAGGGAGACCCTGTCTCTACTAAAATCAGAAAGAAATTAATTGGCCAACTAAAAAAATATATAGAAAAAATTAGCCGGGCATGGTGGCGTGTTCCTATAGTCCCTGCTACTTGGAAGGCTGAGGCAGAAGGATCACTTGAGCCCAGGAGTTTGAGGTTGCTGTGAGCTAAGCTGACATCATGGCACTCTAGCTCAGGCAACAGAGTGAGACTCTGTCTCAAAAAAAAAAAAGAGTCTGCTTTATACATTCACATTGGGAGTCTGTAGTTAGTCACTTGTTTTACTGAAATGTTCCCAATGTCTTTCTAAACTGCAGTCAAAATGTTTTGAGTTTTACTATTTAAATAAAGTTTTACATTTTGTTTGTATTGGGTTTTTCTTCTAGGTGTCAAAAATATATTTTAGAGTTCTTAAAGTTACTTTTCACCTTCACAGTTCACTGGCTTCTTTTAGTTCTTTGAATGTACCACCTTAGGACCTTTGCATATGCTATACTCTCTGCCTAGGAGACATTCCACCAACCCACTACTCCATTAACAAAGTATCTCCTAATCAAACTTCAGATTTCACTGAAAGGTCATTTTCTCAAGGACCCTGAGACTAGATCAATCCTTTACCCTCTAAAATGCTCACTGTACCCTTTACTTTTCCTTCATAGAATGTCTATTCATAATCATATATTTCTGTGACTATTAGATTGTCTATCTCTCTCCTATTAGACTGTAAATTCCATGAAAGAGGGACAGTGTCTCCTCAGCACTAGCATAGCATCTGGAACAAAGACAACACCTAATTACACCATCTATGACCTCATGTAGTTTATAAACTAGCCTGAACAACAAGAAGACACAATGTTACAATTTGGGCATCATTGCAGATGGAACAGGCTATTTTTTGTGTGTGTATAAGGAAGTCTTCCTGGAAGTCTTGAAACCTGAGCGCACAGGGTTAGTTATTCCACTAGCTCCAAAAATCAGCCAAAGGCTGTAACCCAGTATCCTGGCTGGCTGGGAACTGCTCTGACCATATTCTCAGCATAATCCTTTCTTGCATAACTCTAATTCATTTTTTTAAAAGATTCTTTTGTCTTCTGTAGACTTAATTTTTTTTGAAATGTAGTAAGATTCTTTCATGGTTCATAAACGTGATGATTGTGTTTTCATGCTAATGTGTGAGATGTACCTCCTTCAAAACTCGTTACTCAGCACATTAGCCATCTGATGTGGAAAAAAATGTAATAAAATAAAGGCATTACTTCCTTTTGCATAAGTCCTATAATTGAACACATGAGATTTCAAAAGTATTTCCATAATTATTTTTACCTTAAGCGCTTTAACGAGTTTTAAAAGATTTTTCCTGGTATACAGGCCAGCTTAGGCAATACTGTTACCAGTAAGGAGGCACACACTCTGTTGTACCGAGTTGGGGATATGACTAGACAGTTCACCTTGCTTGGGATATTTCTGTTTTTATAGACTTCAGTATGGAGGTAAGGTACAGTTGTTTTAGAGTGACCACAGAAATATTACAAACTCCTAATTTCACGGATGTTTTTCCCCTAAAGATTACTTAATAATGTGGCTGGATGACCATGTTTCAAGGTTTTTGTTCAATGTGCACATCCTCCAACATCTTCCCAGAGGGCTTTAAAAAGTCACCAAGGAGGGCTGAGGGTGGTGGCTCACGCCTGTAGTCCTAGCTCTCTGGGAGGGTGAGGCAGGAGAATTGCTTGAGCTCAGGACTTGGAGACCAGCCTAACAAGAGTGCGACCCCATCTCTACTAAAAAAAACAGAAAAAATTAGTCAGGTGTGGTGGGGCACACCTCCAGTTCCAGCTACTGGGGAGGCCGAGGCAAGAGGATCACCTCGCTTGAGCCCAAGAGTTTGAGGTTGCTGTGAGCTATGATGACACCACTGCACTTTAGCCGGGCGAAACAAGACTGTCTCAAGGAAAGAAAAAAAACAAAAGTTACCAAGGAGTATTAGGATAAAGCTGTCAGGATATCCTTAAATTGTTTGTTTGAGACCACGATGTCAGCTGAGGAGAGCAGATCATCATCAGGCTTTGGAGTTAAGGAGAGCTGACTTGAATCCAGCTCCAAATTTAATAGCTGGGCCACATGAGAATGTTAAGACCTGCCTCACACCTCACAAGTTGTACAGAAAACTGAAAACGATTAAACATAGGGCCCTGACACTCTGGTTTCTCTTCAGATTGTATAAACATAAGAGCCCTGAATAAGTGCTCGTTGATTCGGAGGTTAAATGTTGTAGAAAACAAACTTTACCCATCAGCTGCTCTTAACATCTGGTAGGAACGTTCCTCCTTTCTCTTAATCGGATGGTATTTGCCGACTGCCTCCTGCTTTTCATCTTCTCTTCCCCCCATTTTAATCTCTCCACCAGGCGCTCAGAAACAGGGCCTACCGGAACGCACCCCAGGCCCGCGCCGGGTCCCCGGAATTCTTCGACCCTTTTTGGCAAGTGCCCGGCGTTTCGTTCGCGTCTGCGCCCATGGCCCCGCCCACAGCGCCCGTCACGTGACCGCGCCGCGCGCTCCGCCCCCTGTCCCCGGCTCACGTGATCGCGCCTGGGGAGAAAACGCCTGACCCCAGTCCCCTGCCTTCACGGCGCAACCTTTTCCTGTGGCTCGTCGGCCTTTCGCCCACCAGCTACCTGTACGTCCCTCCACTCCGCCCCCCGGAGCCCCGTCCGCCATGTGGCTCCTGCCTCCGGCCCCAGGTGGGCCCCGGCGGGGCAGGCCCCGCCACCTGCCCTTCTGTAGCCTAGCGCTGCTGCTGCTGCTGAGCGGCTGCCTTGGGGTCTCCCGGGTGGCAGCGGCCTCTCGGAGGCCCAATGTGGTGCTGCTCCTCACCGACGACCAGGACGAAGTGCTCGGCGGCATGGTAACTCCTCTATTTCTGCCCCGCCCCTCCACCTCTCCTTTTGACTCCCCGGTTTCTTGCTTTCTTTCCCCGTTCCCATCCCTACTCCCCGAATTGGCTGCCTTGACCCTAGGTAGGTTTGGTTTTGCCCCATGTGGCCGGTTACGCAGGTGTAAGGGACTACAGGACTGTTTCCTCCTCTGAATTGATACACATGCACGCTCCACACGGAGCTGCTGGTCTGGACCCTACTGCTGCGGAGTTCGCGTTCACATCTCAAGAGAAACATGTGGAGGCCATTGGAGGATGGGTCGAACCAATGAGGAGCAGGTGCTGGCTAAGAGGAAGCGAGCCCTGATTGATTTTCTTTTGGATCAGAGGACAAGTCCAGCCCCCTTTATGAGGGACCTAGGCCACCTCTGCATTTGTGCCTCTGTACAGTAACTGTGCCTGATATCTATAAAATAAGTGCCAAAATAGGCAGGCTGTTGAACTGTTGAGGGTGTGTTTTGCTTCACAAGACTCGAGCAATTCAGTCAATCTAATTGAACACCTGGCTGTTGCATTAGTTGCATTAACTATTGTCAGCGTTTCATTTTATGTCAAATGGGTTGTGATGAGACTCCTTTCCTTCCCAGAATTAATTTTGCTTTTGTATTGTAGAATTCTGGAATTTATGACCTTTGGAAACCTCCCCTCGACGCCTTCCTCACGGAGGCCCAGAGAGCAGCTTGCCCAAACAAGATACAGAAGTAGTTGAGGCAGAGTCAGGACAAAACCCTGACTAGCCCCCTGATCCTAGATCCAGCATTTTTCTCATCTTTTCCAAAACAAATTGTTTATTGCTTTCTTCCTTTCAGTTCTCTTTTTGCTTTCAGTTGAATTGCTGAGACTATGGAACACTCCAGACAAGAGGTTCCTAATTTTTCCTGTGTGGTAACTCCCTAAGTCAATGTCCTTCAAACTGCTGGTCCCAACCTATGAGTGAGTTATGAAATCAGTTTAGTTAGTAGCTACCAACGTTTTTGCTTAAATGTTTTGCAGCCCACACGCTTTAGTGAAGAAAAGTGTATCCAACAGCATAAGGATGTTTAAGTAAAATCAAGAAATAGGTAAGAACAGTTCCCTGGGGAAAAAAGTAAAAACAGATGATACCTGGAACAAACACAGTGAAATGTTAAAGATGATGTTACTATATAAAAAGATTATTTCAAAGAAGGCTGAAAAATTCCACATTAAACCAAAATCCTAAGTGCTATCTATAATCCTTTGACCTGAATTAGTCTCAGGGAATTGGAGGATTGACCACTGTTTTGCAACTACGTCAGCAATTTGTAATCTTTTGGGGGTCAGAGAACCCCCTCTCTACAAAAATTTTTACATACATGGTATGTAAAATGTCTGTGTGTGAGAGACAGACATAGTAAGCATATCCATATATATATTTGTGGGTTATAAAGTAAAATGTCTTACTCAGGTTGTGTTCAAGAGTGTGATAATTAAGATACTTTCATTTTGACTCCACACTTCTTTCCGCCGTATGTGCCTCATGGCCTTTTAGTTTCTACCCAGCCATGTTGATATCATAGAGTCTTGATTTAATTTTTCTCCTAGGTTTTACCACCATTACAACTTCTATGTTTATTCTCCTGTTCACAAAACTTAAAAAAAAAGGAGTGTTTTGTCCAGAAAAAGCAAGCCCTCTGTATGAGTGACTAAAGTACTTAATGAAAAGGTCAAGCTTTCTTCTGTTGACAACAAAATTAATTACTTAAATATAAGGTATTCAAATATTCAGAATTCAGTTTCTTCAATTCTTACAGACCCCAGTTGTAGTCTGTGTATATTTGAGGTCCCTTCATGTTAGTATGTTAATCCTATTTGCTTCTTTAAACTGCTTCTTTATCTATATCTTTGTTATAGATAATATCCTTAAAAAAAGGTAACTAAAACTTGAAAGTGGTTAAGTAACTTGGTCAAGGTTCATGTAGCTAGTAAGGGGCAAAGTTTGCATGTATTGTGATCCCAGAGCACCGTGCTTTTTATCCTATTCTAGAATACTATGATAATACAGACTTATCAGATGTCATTCCACATGCTTAAACGGGCATAGTCACTTATACCACAGATCCTTCAGGTGACATTTAGGGATGCAAGTGGGATAATGGAACTCCTTAAGTTACATATAAAACTACATGTGTAAAAATTTTTGCAGAGAGGGGCTTCTCTGACCCCCAAAAGATTACAAATTGCTGACGTAGTTGCAAAACAGTGGTCAGCTCTCCAATTCCCTGAGACTAATTCGGGTCAAAGGATTATAGATAGCACTTAGGATTTTGGTTTAATGTGGAATTTTTCAGCCTTCTTTGAAATAATCTTTTATGTAGTAACATCATTAACATTTCACTGTGTTTGTTCCAGGTATCATCTGTTTTTACTTTTTCCCCCAGGGAACTGTTCTTATCTACTTCTTGATTTTACTTAAACATCATTTACACTGTTCTTCACTAAAGCATGGGTTGCTCTTTTTAAAATCATTCACTCTGGGAAAAAGTGACTTGTGGTCAAAACCTCAAGGAGGTGAGAGAAGAAGCCATGATGAAATATAAGAGAAGAATAAATATATCATGCCATTGCTTTGCTTCAAGCAAAATGATTGCTATTGTTAAAAGCAAGCCATAGAATTATTGTGTTTCCCTGAAAATAAGACCTACCCATAAAATAAGCCCTAGCAGGATTTCTAAGCATTTGCACAATATAAGCCCTACCCCGAAAATAAGACCTAGTGATGGGCATGGCTACACAGCATAGCTGCACAACCCATGCATTGCGTCGCTGAGCGGTGAAGAAGATGAGCAGCCCTTCTCATCTGCCCCATCGTGACAGCTGCTGTCCCAGAGGTGACCGGAAAGGTGCGGGCAGCCCCACCAACAAGGTCAGCTCCCCATGTCAGGTCCCGGCCATCCTGTGCTTGCTGCAAGCTGAGGTTTTGAGTGGGAAGTCTCCTCCGTGAAGTGAGGAGTGGTACGCCCACTTTAGGTATTGTGTGTCCCCTGTGACTGCCATTTTACTTAGCACTGTGGGCCTCTCTCACCCCCCCCCCCCCCCCCCCCCACAAACACCAGGGGACAGGGGAAAAACTTCAGCAAGCAGTCCCCTACTGAGCCCAGAGAGATCATTTCTGCTCCACTGTGCAGATTTGCCCCAGTGCTCACTGGATCTCTGATAAATAAGCCAGCCCTGCTCATTTAATGAGAGCTCTATTGCTCGACGTGAGAGATTGGGGCCAATGGTTCTAAAGTAAATAGTCGCAAGAAATTCAGGATGGAATTCAGCATTTGGAGAGTTATGATGATGTTCCAGAAGAAGACGACTTAACTATATTTGAATAAATGTAGATTGTTGTACCATACTTAAAAAAAAAATAACACATCCCCTAAAAATAAGCCCTAGGGTGACGTCTTGAGGAAAAATAAATATGACACCCTGTCTTACTTTCGGGGAAACACAGTATGAGAATTGTCAAAACTATTTTATGGGGTGAGGAGGGGCAACGGCATTATTTGAAACTTTAAAATTTGTACACCCATAATATGCTGAAATAAAAAAAATCTATTTTAGAGCAGTTATACATGGCACCAGAAAAGTAAATGACTCTTTAGGGTTTTAACGGAAGGGATTTTGCTTGAGATGAGCAAAGTAACATATTTGCTCCTATGCTTCTTAAAGACTGTTGTATGGGCCTTGCCCTGATGAGCCATTACCTTTGCTTAGATCTTAAGGATCCATTTTATATTCACATTATCGTGGACACACATATACATACATTTTGAGTGCTATGTGGTTCTTGTTTTGGACTTGGTTTTTTTTTTTTTGAGACAGAGTCTCACTCTGTTGCCGGGGCTAGAGTGCAGTAGCGTCAGCCTAGCTCACAGCAACCTCAAACTCTTGGGCTCAAGCAATCCTTCTGCCTCAGCCTCCTGAGTGGCTGGGACTACAGGCATGCACCACCATGCCCAGCTAAGTTTTTCTATATATTTTTAGTTGGCCAATTAATTTCTTTCTATTTTTAGTAGAGATGAGGTCTTGCTCTTGCTCAGGCTGGTCTCAAACTCCTGACCTTGAGCAGTCCTCCCACCTTGCCCGGCCTGGACTTGTTTGATTAAGCACAGATTATGGTTATCATTTGTACTATACTATTAGCAGTATAAAGATTACGGTTGTTAATGTAAACTTCTTTTTGACTTAGACTAAAATCTAAATTCCACCCCCCTCCCCACCATCCATGGCAAACCTATCTTCCACAAAACAGGTCCCTGATGTCAAAGTTAGGGACCACTGCTCATGGTAACTCAGGTTCTTTGTCAAACTATTATTTCATTCAGCCCAGGGTTCTTTTCCTGAGCATGGCACTCAGTGATGTTTTGAGGAGAGCATGGCTGGTGACATTGCTTCTGAAAGTTGGCAAAGACCTTCTACATCTCTAGTGTCTCCTGGCAGCCTCTTATGGATCTACTCATGAAATTAGCAAAGCTCTTCTTGCGTATGTTAGAATTCTCATCCTTTTGAACTTATGGGGTTCCTTATATTTTCTACTACCAGTAGTAGAAACAGTGGGGGAAAGTAATTTATACATTATCAAAAATGAGGCTCTCTTTAACCTCGTTATATATTTGGATTATTGATCTTTAAGGAATTATTACACAACAAAACATACTTAAAACTGCATTCAGTAAGGTCTTAGAATTCAAAAGTATTTCAGAATCATCATGAATTGACTGATAATACAATTAAAATGGGCCTCTTCAGTGGTGCTTTTTGCTGTCTGGAATCTGAATAAAAATTACTAGTGTTCTTTTTATTTATATTTTAAAACTTCATATTTTTATTCTCCCTCTGGGGTGAAGTTAATTGTCCTTTGTACTTGTCAGGATCCTAGATTTTGAACAAGCAAGGTGAAAAGCAAGGATATAAACGTGGTAATTTCTGACTAGCCTTTTACTTGGCACGGATCTTTCCTGCTTGCCACTTGGTTCAAGTCCTTCTCCTGAGGTGGTGGTTGGTCTTGTGCAGAGGGCAGCAAGCTGGGAGTGGAAAAGTCTATGTCTGGGCTCCATCACTGAGTGTGAGGTTTGAGTCAGTCTCTGAGCCTTGGGCCCTTGTCTGGCTTTCAGAATCCTAGGTGTCATCTTATTTCTGTTTTAAAGGGAGAAAGGCTCCTTTCATGTCATTTTTCACGTCCTGCTTTTAAAGATGAATTCATAGAGATAGATAGGTCCACCCTATCTACCTTGTAAAGGTGTTGGTGATAAACAAAAGGGCACCAAAATTTCATTACATTGAAGTCAGCATTGCTGGAATTACAGCATCAGTTGCGAACTTTCCTTTGCTGTGGGCATTATGACCCCTGTACTTTTGCACAGGATGCAGGTGACTATAACCGAACCTGTTTGGTTCCTCTCCAGAAACACAGGACTCTTGGCTGTTGCTTAGTGTCAGGTAGAGCTGACCATTTGGGAGCAAAAGATTAAGATGTAACAAAACATGCATCCTGATCTGTGTTTTAATTTATCAGATATTTAACAGATAATTACTTACTTTTACAGACACCACTAAAGAAAACCAAGGCTCTCATTGGAGATATGGGGATGACTTTCTCCAGCGCTGTAAGTTTTGAGGCTAATTTAATTTTGTTAGACTTTAACTGTGTTTGTATTCTAAGAGGAATCTGGTATAATCTGTGTGGTTTTTCTTTTCCTAGTTAAGTGCCTGATCTGAATGAAGGACTTTATTTAATGTGATACAGACTCTTTTAATTGAAATATTACTTATCAATTGAAGATTAATTGCAGGTATCTTCTAAACCAGTCTGTTCTACAACTCAGAACTAGAGAATTTTATTTAAAACCTTACTGTTTTGAGATTTGAAAATGGGTTATAAGAATCAAGTAACATTTAGTTGAGTTTGGTGGCATGTGCCTGTAGTTCCAACTGCCTGGGAAGCTGAGGTGGGAAGATCACTTGAACCCAGGAATTCATGTCCAGTATGGACAACATAACAAGACCTGGTCTCTTTAGGGAAAAAAAAAAAAATCAAGTAACACTTATGCTATGTAAACTGTTCTGTGGTAAAAGCCTAATTAACCCTGATAGCCAAACCTGACAAATAGCACCAATATATATATAACATGAATATACAAAAATATAGATGTAAAGGTCCAAAATAAAATATTAATTCACATTCAAGAACCATGCACGTAACCAAGTAAGTGGTAGTCTAGAAATGAAGGGTGCCTTATTATCAGGAGATCCACTGAACAGTAGCATGGTGTCATGCTTGAGAGCACAGCTCTGGAGCCAGACTGCCTATTCTGAATACTGTCTCTGCTGCTTTTCTAGCTGTAGGACTCTATGGCTCTTCTTTTCCCCACTTGTAAATGAGGGTACTCGAATCTACCTCATTCATGGTTGTTGTGAGGTTAAATGAGTTGATAATATGTAAAGTGCTTATATCAGTGCCTGACTTATAGCAAGTACTACATGTTGTTATTGTCTACCAATATATCAGTAGTTGAAAGAAGGAAAATTAAACATTCATCCTAATAGATACTTGAAAGTCCTCTAAAATTTTAGCATCTTTTCCTGATGATTTATTTAACTGTTAGAAGAATACATCCTATTATGAATATTTCAAACAAATAGCATACCTTATACTTACTTAAGGCATTATTAGGAATGACACAGGGGCCTAATATCTCATTAATGTTATGGACTGTTTAGCCATTGCCATAACTCTTATGGAAATAAGAGATAAGGCTATGGGCAAAAAAAAAAATTATTTCTGCTAGTTTGGATTTTCTATCTTGGAAACATAGAATTTTTTTTTTTTTTTTTTTTTTTTGAGACAGAGTCTCACTTTATTGCCCAGGCTACAGTGAGTGCCGTGGTGTCAGCCTAGCTCACAGCAACCTCAAACTCCTGGGCTCAAGCAATCCTGCTGCCTCAGCCTCCCAAGTAGCTGGGACTACAGGCATGTGCCACCATGCCCAGCTAATTTTTTTTTTTATATATATATTAGTTGGCCAATTAATTTCTTTCTATTTATAGTAGAGATGGCGTCTCGCTCTTGCTCAGGCTGGTCTCGAACTCCTGAGCTCAAAGGATCCGCCCACCTCAGCCTCCCAGAGAGCTAGGATTACAGGCTTGAGCCACCGCGCCCAGCCGGAAACATAGAATT